>JAFMSR010000002.1:42526535-42543601 GCA_022818135.1 Saxidomus purpurata
ATTTTAGTAACAGCAGTTCCAAACACAAAATATCTAAAGGAGCTTGTCAGAACACGTATTGCAAAAATAAGTTGTTGCAAAAAGCTGTTTTTCTATTCTAACTAACAGAAGGGTGGACTCTAGTTGGCCCTATTGTATAATGCAATACCAACATTTCTCTTCTTTTATACTACCTATATAGCAATTTTATAACAAATTCTCAAATTTCTTTAGTGCAGTTATTGAGTAGATATCATTTAGTAACAGCGGCATTGTCCATGGTCCCAATGTTTAGGGTTAGGGCCCCAGATGCCAAGTTTTTTTGTCGATGTAAGCTGTTTGGCCAGAATACACCGTTATAAACTTATCTTATATGCTCGCGATATGGTTTCTTTCCTATTTAGTAACACCCATTTGACACCGATCTCAGCGACACCAAATGCAACAACAACCTTTCAATTCTAGTAAGCTTCTTGAATGGTAAGATTTTTATCATGCAACTAGAATTTAATCTGACCGATAACACCTGTCCGATATTTTAAAACGTTATCATGTCAGTGACATTATAACACTTTGTAACCACGCCCACATGCCGGACTACTTCCAGTTCAACAAGCAAGACTCCTCATTTTTGTATTTTAGTTTACAAATCATTGTTAATGGTATATTTATTGCATAATAATACAGCCCAAACAAATAAATTGAATGATTTAAAACAAACAGCACGGCATCATAACAATAGAAAATTCCCTGTAGAATTTTCAGTTTTGAAATAAACATATTGTTGTTGGTATTCATTTTCTTAGTTAGATCATTTGCTATCCATTTACAGCAATTTTGAAGCAAAATTTGAGAAAAAGTTGATTTATCACTATCCAATTTTCACAGTAAGTTCATAATGCGTGATTGAAATAGTATGAAACATATCAGCTACCTATCAAAAGTTGAAAACTGTCTTTAAACCGCTAACTTTTCACTCGGTAACTCTTAAGTTACTCGTTTGTTTGCAATTAGAATACCCTAGTGATGTTGATCCCACGCCGCCATTTTTGAAATGTCGGTTTTCACTACGAAATTCGTGCGTGTGTCTTTGCAAAAATGTTGTTTGAAAGAAAGTAATATCATAACATATAACAGTAAAACATGTATAAATAGTCTCATCAAAGTAATTATAAAGCTATATTTATGTCGTTTTTATCTTTTTTGTCCTTTGAAATGTAGAACTATTTTTCGAGGCACATGTAGTAATTTGAAATCATTTTCTTTTATAAATACCGTATTTATTCTATTTTCGGCCCCTAAAAGTGTAATGAAGATTTTGCATGATAAATAGAATATTAGACTACTGTCTTATGACAATAGGTGAAATCAGGTTCGACAGATACCTCACCTGATATCACATGTTTAGGTTTAGAAGCAGATTAAATGACTTGTTTCATCAAAGGACATACCTGACGTTGTTGAAGCATGAACTCACAAGCCTCCAAACTCCAACCAGGGAAATGAAACGTTTTTGGGTCATCTAGGGTCTGCGATCCGAACACCAAATTCGAGTCGGGGTACTTATTTGCCCAGCCAGAATTGAGTGTAATGATTGCATTTGGTGGGATTATCCCATGTTCCGCCTCATGCACTGCAATACAAATCATGTTAATATATGGTAATTCTAGCATCAATCAGCACAATTTCATACTCGCAATTAGTTACCATCAACATTGTAAAAAGCATTCAAGAATTTTCGATACTTTTTCAGTAAACAATTATATCTAAATGACACTCATGAAAAGCGAGGCATTAGCATTTAACGATCAATGTAATACATAAATTTGAAAGAAAAAGTCATGTTTTGGTAATTTGCATTATTGACCATGTTGTAATTGAACAATTAAGTAGCCAGTTCCAACCGTATTTGGTCATTTAAACAGGCGGGCCGTTTACCTTTACGATTGTTCCCGAGAAGCACCATTACTATACTCCTCTCCTGCGTAAGAAATTGCCAACTTTCATGGTCAGTAGCAGGGCTCGAACCAATGACCCTCAATCTATGAGAGGTTACAGTGATTTCAAGTCTGCGACTCTAACCACTCGACTGAACAATACGTATGGAAACATCTTAAGAAATGTGTCCAAGATATCAAATTGCGCACAAAATGTACAAATGTAACCATAAATGTTGACGGATTATGTAGCCTTTTATGTGAAATGTAGGTTTTTAATGAAAGTTATAACATAAGCTAAGAAAAAACTTTTAGTAACATAAAAACTGAAAATATACACATTTATTGTTAAAATACCGACATTTTTGGTCGACTAAACGTGGCCCGAAACTTGGGGTGTTGATATTCAGCTACAAAATAATGCCATAAAGTACTTATCAATTTTGCTATTTTTATGTGGGACTAGGATGATTCTGCAAAATAAAATGCATTTCAGCAGTCGGTTAGAACTGGGGTAGTCGCACTGTCCGAAAGTCTATCGAAATGTATTTGGTATAATTATACCATCAAAGCTTCTATCCTCCAATACTTAACTATATATATCAAAGCTTCTATCTTCCGAACGCTTGATTATATCTATTTTAGAACTTCTTCCATTTCAAAAAGTCACTTAGTACTAGTATACGTTGTTTTGTGGCAACTACACGTAATTAAAAATGATTTTTTTCGTCAAGTTTTCTTCAATTATAATTCAATTTCTTCGATATTTAGTCGAAATAATACGGAAGCCCAAAAGTGTCACGTTGAAAATTCAAGATACTGTGTTGAAAAATTCAAGATAATATGTTGAATATTTAAGATACTATGTTGAAAATTCAAAATATTTTGGTGAAAATTCAAGATTCTATGTTGAAAATTCAAGATAATTAATAGTTGAAAATTCAAGGCACTATGTTGAAAGTTCAAGACAGTAAGCTAAACATTCAAGATACAGTACGCCACAGGCGAAACCCCGCGCATATGCGTCCACGTGGCATGTAAATAAGAGTCTGAAAGCATGGAGATGCGGCGGCAAATCGAACGCGTGACGCAGCATCGCGACATCACGTCTCGCGGCATTACGCGGCGTATAATTTTCTACACAGGTTAGAGCGATGAAATAAAATACAATATACTGTTGTACACATGTGTTATACTGTGTTTTGCAATAATGAAGTACAATGTATTCGATATTGTTACCTTTAAATGTTCATTCTTACATGTATTTAGTAATACTACGAGTAAGATTTAGTAACCACAAAAACATGTGTGTAGAAACGTGTTTTAGAAATGTGAGATGAAAAAGTATAAACTCACCTCATACGACTATTTGGCAAAAAATATTACTTTAATTCAATTATTTTCCACATCAATGTTTTTCTAACTGTTTGAAATCGTTCAACTTTGTAAAATGTTTTTACAGATCGGGTGCGTCCGTAGTTTTCACAGAAGTTGTCGAATTATAAAATCGTGGTTATTGTATACGTCTTGTTGCTTTAAAACATAACGATAGCATAATAATATAAAGAGGAAGAAAGTGAACGACGGTTGTGCCGATTTAAATGTTAGCTCTTTAACGAGTCTTGGTACCCTTTATCCATGACATGTGTACATTGAATGAATAAATTAAAAGGACTGTATTTGATTAGAGTTAGATCTGTAATGTAGCAAATTGTCTTATTTTGACACTTGTTTTAACTCAACGTGAACAGTCAGATGTTACACATGTAAAAAATAGAATTTGTGCATAATTTTGACACGTTTTCACGGGAAATAGTCTTACATTTTAAATCATAGACTTGTGTAATGTCACACAAACACACATGTCTATGTCACTTTTAAATTGTGATGCTTATTTTATACAAAGAATCCGTACGTTCGGGTAGATCGCACCTAAATGTGATGTTGGCTATTTTTTTGCTATTTATGCACACTTTGACAATTGCCGACAATTAATGTATGCTTTATGAGCCTTTGTTCATGTGAATGGTTTTGCAAACATTATGTTGTAATCTAATATGCAGTATGCACAAAGAGGGATTCAAAAGGTTGGGATGGTTTTACATATTAATATGCATGCAGAAACACCCTCAAACAAACATCAGGATTTAATTACTGTATTTAGTATGAAGCCGCCATATGCTAATGTGAAATAAACCTGACTAAACTTTAAATTGATGAAAGTTTAAAATCTATCACGACATTTATTTGTGCATGATGATAGAATTTCAATTTGATTTTTTACAAAGATAAAGCTGGGACGGATTATTGCTCCAGGCAAAAGGCAACTCGACCCTTTAGTAGCAAAGTTTAGTAGCACAATTGAATCAAAAGCAGTTTTGTCCGCTCTAGATATTAGTATATACGAGTACATGTAATATCTTATCTTACTTTTTATTCACTTCTCATAAGCTTACCTATCACTTTAACACATTGACAAACAATTTGAAAAGACTAAAGTATACTTCTGCTCACGATTCTTAAAATTATTTACATATACTACATCATGTCATAGGTAGTCAATTAATCTTGTAACAGTTTAACTTTATTCACTTTGTGTTTTGGCAAGTGCCATATCAGATCAAACGAACAAACAAGAGGGCCAAGATGGCCCTATATTGCTCACCTGGCTACCATTGGCTATAATGCAAGGTCATGAATAGCAGAAAGGGTTAATTTTAACCTGGGGGTCATGATTTGAACTTTCTTGGTAGAGGTGGTTTCAGAGATAAAGATTTTGAAAGTTTTTCCTTTATAAGCCTATACAAATCAAGAGACCCCCGAGACGGGTCAATTTTGACCCGGGGTCATGATTTGAATAATCTTAGTAGACGTTCAAAGGCAATGCCAAATGCTAAATATCTAAGGTCTAGACCTTGTGCATTTACAGACGAAGATTGAAAAAGAAATTCCCATATATAAGCCTCTGTAAAAATACGTGACCCCCGGGCGGGGTCAATTTCGACGCGGAGATCATAATTTGAACAATCTTAGTAGAGATCTACTAGGCAATGTCACATTCTAACTGACTAAGCTCGTAGGACTTGTGGTTTCAGCGAAGATTTTTTAAGGGTTTTCCTACATATTTCAAAATAATCCCCGACAATCAAGAATTTCTTTTTAGCTTCTAGAAACGTAATTTCTTATTTCTATTTAAATAGATATATGTATATTTTGTGAAGCAGTGATGATTACTCATTATTCAGGTCGTATATTTGTACGTCACATACTTCTGCCAATCATCCCGCCTCACTATAAATTCAGAAAATGGCGAATGATTATGTCCGTTTGTTACTAATCTCTTTCAGTGATAAACATGTACATGTACATATCAATGTTTCATTATTACACAAATCTGTACTGATTTTTGTCACTCGATCAGTCGCCGATGGAGAGAGAGAGAGAGAGAGAGAGGGGGGGGGATAAAAGTGTCATTACCGAATACATTATACACGTACATAGACTGATAGACTGTACTTAAAGTGACATTATGCGCATCTTCCTGCACATAGTGTATTTTGGTGGCAGTTCTATAAAAGCAAGTTTTGGTTTCTGTGCACTGAAATGACTTTAAATTAATGATAATGCAGCATTAACATTTAAAGTTGGTGCCTTAGAAATAAAAAAAAATCGGAATGATAAAATGATATTTGATTGTGTCGTTGTTGTTGTTGGTAGAGATTTCGGCAGTGGAAGGGAAGCAACTCCTGCATGCAGCAGGCTTTTTCTAAAAAGACTCTCGCAATCAAAATAAGAAAATCAATATTTGGAAAGTTATTATTTCATACTGGTAGCCGGAAAAGTTTGGTGTGTTGGGTTAAAAGCTATTATTTCCTCTACCCTTTTGTACACACACTTATTTCAGCTGGATTTTTACTTGAAAAAATTGCGCATAATTCCACTTTAAATGAATAGAAATGTCTGTAAACATTTAAAGAAAAGAAGAAGGTCCTGCACTCACTTTTGGATGTAACTATTACATGGACAGTACATCTAGCACTAATATACCGACGTACGAGAATTGTTCAAATATGAATGCATGTAGAACGTTATCTCGCTCAATACTGCGAAAATCAGGAGGAAATCAAGATTATTGGGTAGATAAACATGTTAGCTTTACATTGATACCACACCAATTAAAATCCTTTCATCTTAGCTGTGTCTATCGCTCGCTAAACATTACCTACTCGTGTATACTAATACAAAAATGGTTGGAAGAAGGTCAGCGTACGCCGTTGAAATACGGTCCTATATTAAGAATCGTTGTATTCTTGGCATAGGGTGTAAAGACATTTTTGATGAAATATGTTCTGTTTATGGGCATAATGAAATGTCTTTTTCGACAGTTATTCGTTGGTTTAAGAAATTCAAATGTGGGTTAGTTTCAACAGAAGATGCACCACATGGCCGTCGGCCGAAAACAGCAACGTCTGCCAAGATGGTTGCTAGAGTGAAAGAAATAGTTGCTACTGATGCAAGATACACCGCTAGGCAAATAGTTAGTATGGTTAGCATCTCATTAGGAGCAGCTCATGAAATTCTGAAACGTAATTTGAAAATGAGAAAGATCTGTGCTAGATGGATTCCCCATCTGTTGACAGATGAGCAGAAAAAGGCACGCGTGCAATGTGCAAAAATGTTGCTTAAACAGTTTCAAAATTACAATGCACGGTCTTTCGCAAATGTCCTCACTGGTGACAAGACATAGGTTCACTTTTTTGAGCCAATTCAGAACAAAATATGGGTAACAAAGTCTAGCAAAAGACCATAAATTGCAAAGTGGACCATGTGTGTCAAGAAGGTAATGTATGCCATATTCTTCACAAATCAGGGTCCTGCCATTCAGGTTGCTGTACCTAAAGGCAAATCCGTAAATGCGAAGTTTTACAAGACTAAAGTTCTTCGAAAACTGAAGAAATATTTTTAAAAATCCAAGACCTGCAACTGGTTTGGCCAATGCCAGATTGCTACATGACAATGCGTCATCGCACAAGGCGTCTATTGTTTAAGACTTTCTGAAGCAGGGAAAGGTTGTTGTGCTCCCTCACCCTCCGTGTTCGCCTGACCTTGCCCCGTGTGACTTCTTTTTGTTCCCAAGGCTCAAAAAATACCTTTCTGGTCGAAAATTTGTCCAGCGCAAACACCTCGGTTCTGCAATTATTCCACTGTCTTCATAGTATACCTAGAAAAGACTATGAAAATGCCTTCAAGGATTGGACTTTGCATATCTGTTGAAGGTGAATACTTCGAGGGGACAAATAAAATTTCATTAAAATCAATCAAGGATACATTTTTATGTGCTTAGATGCATTCATATTTGAACAAGTAATAATCTTTGCCAAATAGTCGTATGGAGTGAGGTATTACTTTTTCATCTCACATTTATAAAACACGTTTCTACACAGTCACATGTTTTTGTGGTTACTAAAACATACTGGTATTATTACTAAATACATGTAAGACTGAACATTTATTGGTAACAATATCGAATACATTGTATATCATTATTGCAAAACACAGTTTTATACATGTGTACAACATTATATTGTATTTTATTTCATCGTTCTTACCTGTATAGAAAAGTACACGCCGCGTAATGCCGCGAGACGCGACATCACGCGGTGAAACTCGTTGTCGCGCTTGATTTCTATTTTGTCTTTTAGATGCGGCAATTGACTGCCGCGTACAATTTGCGATGCCGCGTCAGTGTCACTGAGCCAAGTGTCACTGAGCCAAGTGTCTTATGATGCAAACTTTTTCTTGCATACCGTCTTGAAATTTACAGTAGATTTCTAAATGCAACCTTATCAAAGGGATGAATTACAATGAAAAACAAACGACTTTCCGACGATGTGTTTGGGAAATTGACGTCACAATGTTTATAACGTTACGTCATAACTAATTCACGAGAGTCGTCTGGCATAGGAGGGGTGCAAGACTAATAGTTTCTGTCATGAGCACGAGATTCAGATCGAAATATCCGTCACCGAGGGTAACTGTTTTGGCGGGAACGAGGCTCTGCCGAGTTCCCGCAAACCAGTTACCCGAGGTGACGGATATTTCCGTCTGAGCCAAGTGTCTCATGATGGAAACTTTTTCTTGCATCCCGTCTTGCACTTTAAAGTAGATTTCTAAATGCAAAGTTATCAAAATGATGAATCATAATAAAAACAAACGATATTCCGACGTTGTGTGTAGAAAAGTGACGTCACATTGTTTATAACGTTTCGTCATAAGTAATTCACAAGAGTCGTCTTGCATAGGAGGGGTGCCAGACCGGTTTTTCTGGCATGGGCAAAATCACCGGAAATGCCGATCCGATATGCAAGAACAGTTTTTCTTGCACATCATTTCCGGTGATTTTGCCCATGCCGGAAAAGCAAGTCAGAAACTATTATTGGGCAAAATCACCGGAAATGCTGATCCGATATGCAAGAAACTATTTTGAAGATTCAGATCATAATAATTTGAAAATTCAAGATATCATATTGTAAATTCAAGACATTAAGTTGAAAATTCAAGATACTTAGTTCAAAATTCAAGATGCTTTGTTGGCAATTCTAGACAGTAAGTAAGATTGTTCTTATTTGAAAATCAAAATTAAATTTTAAAAAGATAGAAAGTTCAAAATCCGATATATTAAGATGGAAAAAATAAAAAATCTAAGTCAAAGATTCAGTATACATGTAGTTAGTTGAAAAATCATGATAGTATGTAAAGAATTCAAGATACTTTGTTGAACATTCAAGACAGTAAGTTGAGAAACTATGTTGACAACTGAAGACAGTATTACCAACATATTATCTTGAATTTTCAACATGATTATGCAGTGACACTATTTGGAATCTCTAGAATAAAATAATGTAATAAATCAATTGATTTCATATCGGCCTTGTTATTTGTCCCAGGGTGGTCGTATTGGCCCAAGGCCTTGTATACAATAGCTTTTATGACAAAAAACAGGGCCAATTATATGAAAGCAATTGATTAATGATAATTTTTTATTCAACTTTACAATATTGGCTAAAAAAAACAGTAAACAAATGTTCTTGTAACAATAACAATTTTATTGGTATTTAACTTAGTAAAATAAGATATCAGCAGGAGTCTAAAATAGTATGTATATCAACTGAAACAAAACAAAATGGCGTCGTTTAAAAATCTAACGGAAGTGACTTGACCGTATTGGCCCTCTCTTTTAAACCAATCAGAATTCTTGAATTCCCTATTGGCCCTGTCTTTCTCATATTGGCTCAGTTATGCTTTGTATTAGCTTTACCTGTTTCATACCATGTGTGCAATTGATCTAATACAGTGTGTAATATCGTAAAGTTGAATAATTAAACGGTTACACAGATTCATATTTTTTATTAAAACTATGGCAATGTTCATCATTGTATGAGGATAATCAATTATTAATTTCTTTATTAAGATAAGAAAGGTCACTTTTAACGATAATATCGCTTATGTGTGTATCAGACTAGTAACATTTATCAACTCGAAATATGACACTTATCCGCCTCCGTGGTTAGGTATTTAGTATCGCAGAATTAAAATCAATAAACTTCCACTTGAGAGAATGTCATTGATTCGAGCCTCACTGCCGACGATGACCTTAAACCCCGCTTGGTAAAAAATGGGATTATTGATAGCTAAATGCTCATCTGTAAAGATTTGGATCGCATTCCGTACATTCTATCTTCAAGTCGTTTTCAACAATTTTGACAAAGCTTGTAAACATGTATATAAGAGTTCGAGTATGTTTTATATGTAGCTGAAACACATTATTGACAAAAGATCAATTGCTCCTGCTATACACTTTTGACTTTCTTTTCACAAAGACTAATTTTCACCGTTTGAACGTTTCAAAACTTGCTCAAATGTTGACTTTCAAGTTTCAGGAGGATATAACGTTCAACTGAATGAAATAGGAATTACATATTTTGCCCTTGAATTATTTGAAATTGCCATGTTGCATATTCCTTCCTCTATTCACGGCACTTTTGAAAAAAAAACCTAGTCGATTGCACCTAACTGTAAAACTTTTAGGGTACAGCAATAAGGTGTCAATAAAACATACACGATTGTCCTCTATACAAATTATTTTCCTTCAGTTTGCATATCACTCAAGGAGCATACCCGTTGAATGCCTTTTTAAAGCAACTAACTTAGCAAACTTACACATTTTACTATTATATTTCTTCTTCAAAAATGCATTCATTTATCATTTAACGTACATGTGATTAATTATCTGCTTGATATTGGTATGTCCATGTAACGTTTAAGTTTACTGTTGGTAATTTACCTTTATTGCAACTTCTTATATTTATACGGCGCAAGTAGTCAGGTGATGTTTCACAATTCAGCATTTATCTTGATTTTCTCTAACAATAATAGATTTTAGGTTGAGATATCTGTTCTTCTTTCGAGAAAACAAAATGTACTCACGGTTATGTGCAGAAGACTTGTCTACTGGCAAAGTGAGAACACAGTATCAGCTTGTAATGTCAGTAAACTTACTTTTTATATCCTCCACTGTAACTGCGTAGTCAGCATTATTCTTCACCTTGTCTTTTATATCTATGACGACACCTGGACCCATAAGTTTTTCTGGCGGAATCTGTTCCAGCGTTTGGCGACCATTACCGAAATGTACTGGGGCGTCTATGTGGGTCCCCTGGTGTTCGTAAAACTCTAGTTTGTTTAGCTCTACCCTGCAAAGTTTAACCGGACAGAATTTAATTTGCTCGCACATTTTTGCAATAAAATGTAACCGATGCACAGATAACTAAACGACATATGTTCGTTCTATTTAAAAACAGAAGTTCTCATATATCAAAACTCATTCAGGACTTAATTCACATGTTTGTCAGGAACAGTATATGGGTTTTTTTCTTGACGTGTAAAAAACAATTGACGTTGTACATGTAGATATATTACCCGCCTAGATATACGCATATGTAAACATACTTTGTATTTGTAATTCTCTCATTAACAGAATAGTCAGTTAAACAGCTTACCACATGTCATCAAAATACTTTTTCAACAATGGTTTTAGAGCATAGTATGTGAAATTAGTGGTTCCGAGCCAGGAGAGAGGATACTTTGGTGCATTTTCGTCCAGAGTATGCGTCAGGTCCACGATCTTGCGTCCATCTGCGGCACTGATTGATGCAGTAACTGCTACTATAGTGAGGAGCAACATTGTTTCAACGCCGCAATTCGTGATTTCAAGGAAACGTATTCTGTAACACATTACATGGATTTTAAAATGTTCAAGTAAATTAATTCGAAATTTATGACTAGCGTTAGATAGATCGTACACAGGTAAATCTACATAATGCAGTGTCAGGCCTTAGAAAAAACTTGTCCTGTGAAGCATATTACAGGTTAAAATCATTACTACGTTTTCTCATTTACAAATACAAATGTACAATGTATGTATACGTCGCTTTATATAATTTAAGACAATGAAGAATTGCGCAAATAAAGTTAGGAAAATGCTTGGACGTATTAATAAAAGAAATTAAAAATTATTATTAACATATATTTACCTTGCACGACACAAACAGAATCCAAAACGATATTTTTCCGCCGACTGAGTTCATTTGCATCTGACACAGACCTTGAACGTTAAAAGCGTTCATTAACGTTTAAAAGTTCATACGTGTCACTATTGTTGACTCGGTGGCTGTTGCCGGTTCGTTAACTCCTACATATTTAATTACAGTGAATAAAGCAAACAAAAACTTTAAAACAATGCTTAGGGCATTACGTCACAATGTTTATAACGTTACGTCATAACTAATTCACGAGAGTCGTCTGGCATAGGAGGGGTGCAAGACTAATAGTTTCTGTCATGAGCACGAGATTCAGATCGAAATATCCGTCACCGAGGGTAACTGTTTTGGCGGGAACGAGGCTCTGCCGAGTTCCCGCAAACCAGTTACCCGAGGTGACGGATATTTCCGTCTGAGCCAAGTGTCTCATGATGGAAACTTTTTCTTGCATCCCGTCTTGCACTTTAAAGTAGATTTCTAAATGCAAAGTTATCAAAATGATGAATCATAATAAAAACAAACGATATTCCGACGTTGTGTGTAGAAAAGTGACGTCACATTGTTTATAACGTTTCGTCATAAGTAATTCACAAGAGTCGTCTTGCATAGGAGGGGTGCCAGACCGGTTTTTCTGGCATGGGCAAAATCACCGGAAATGCCGATCCGATATGCAAGAACAGTTTTTCTTGCACATCATTTCCGGTGATTTTGCCCATGCCGGAAAAGCAAGTCAGAAACTATTATTGGGCAAAATCACCGGAAATGCTGATCCGATATGCAAGAAACTATTTTGAAGATTCAGATCATAATAATTTGAAAATTCAAGATATCATATTGTAAATTCAAGACATTAAGTTGAAAATTCAAGATACTTAGTTCAAAATTCAAGATGCTTTGTTGGCAATTCTAGACAGTAAGTAAGATTGTTCTTATTTGAAAATCAAAATTAAATTTTAAAAAGATAGAAAGTTCAAAATCCGATATATTAAGATGGAAAAAATAAAAAATCTAAGTCAAAGATTCAGTATACATGTAGTTAGTTGAAAAATCATGATAGTATGTAAAGAATTCAAGATACTTTGTTGAACATTCAAGACAGTAAGTTGAGAAACTATGTTGACAACTGAAGACAGTATTACCAACATATTATCTTGAATTTTCAACATGATTATGCAGTGACACTATTTGGAATCTCTAGAATAAAATAATGTAATAAATCAATTGATTTCATATCGGCCTTGTTATTTGTCCCAGGGTGGTCGTATTGGCCCAAGGCCTTGTATACAATAGCTTTTATGACAAAAAACAGGGCCAATTATATGAAAGCAATTGATTAATGATAATTTTTTATTCAACTTTACAATATTGGCTAAAAAAACAGTAAACAAATGTTCTTGTAACAATAACAATTTTATTGGTATTTAACTTAGTAAAATAAGATATCAGCAGGAGTCTAAAATAGTATGTATATCAACTGAAACAAAACAAAATGGCGTCGTTTAAAAATCTAACGGAAGTGACTTGACCGTATTGGCCCTCTCTTTTAAACCAATCAGAATTCTTGAATTCCCTATTGGCCCTGTCTTTCTCATATTGGCTCAGTTATGCTTTGTATTAGCTTTACCTGTTTCATACCATGTGTGCAATTGATCTAATACAGTGTGTAATATCGTAAAGTTGAATAATTAAACGGTTACACAGATTCATATTTTTTATTAAAACTATGGCAATGTTCATCATTGTATGAGGATAATCAATTATTAATTTCTTTATTAAGATAAGAAAGGTCACTTTTAACGATAATATCGCTTATGTGTGTATCAGACTAGTAACATTTATCAACTCGAAATATGACACTTATCCGCCTCCGTGGTTAGGTATTTAGTATCGCAGAATTAAAATCAATAAACTTCCACTTGAGAGAATGTCATTGATTCGAGCCTCACTGCCGACGATGACCTTAAACCCCGCTTGGTAAAAAATGGGATTATTGATAGCTAAATGCTCATCTGTAAAGATTTGGATCGCATTCCGTACATTCTATCTTCAAGTCGTTTTCAACAATTTTGACAAAGCTTGTAAACATGTATATAAGAGTTCGAGTATGTTTTATATGTAGCTGAAACACATTATTGACAAAAGATCAATTGCTCCTGCTATACACTTTTGACTTTCTTTTCACAAAGACTAATTTTCACCGTTTGAACGTTTCAAAACTTGCTCAAATGTTGACTTTCAAGTTTCAGGAGGATATAACGTTCAACTGAATGAAATAGGAATTACATATTTTGCCCTTGAATTATTTGAAATTGCCATGTTGCATATTCCTTCCTCTATTCACGGCACTTTTGAAAAAAAAACCTAGTCGATTGCACCTAACTGTAAAACTTTTAGGGTACAGCAATAAGGTGTCAATAAAACATACACGATTGTCCTCTATACAAATTATTTTCCTTCAGTTTGCATATCACTCAAGGAGCATACCCGTTGAATGCCTTTTTAAAAGCAACTAACTTAGCAAACTTACACATTTTACTATTATATTTCTTCTTCAAAAATGCATTCATTTATCATTTAACGTACATGTGATTAATTATCTGCTTGATATTGGTATGTCCATGTAACGTTTAAGTTTACTGTTGGTAATTTACCTTTATTGCAACTTCTTATATTTATACGGCGCAAGTAGTCAGGTGATGTTTCACAATTCAGCATTTATCTTGATTTTCTCTAACAATAATAGATTTTAGGTTGAGATATCTGTTCTTCTTTCGAGAAAACAAAATGTACTCACGGTTATGTGCAGAAGACTTGTCTACTGGCAAAGTGAGAACACAGTATCAGCTTGTAATGTCAGTAAACTTACTTTTTATATCCTCCACTGTAACTGCGTAGTCAGCATTATTCTTCACCTTGTCTTTTATATCTATGACGACACCTGGACCCATAAGTTTTTCTGGCGGAATCTGTTCCAGCGTTTGGCGACCATTACCGAAATGTACTGGGGCGTCTATGTGGGTCCCCTGGTGTTCGTAAAACTCTAGTTTGTTTAGCTCTACCCTGCAAAGTTTAACCGGACAGAATTTAATTTGCTCGCACATTTTTGCAATAAAATGTAACCGATGCACAGATAACTAAACGACATATGTTCGTTCTATTTAAAAACAGAAGTTCTCATATATCAAAACTCATTCAGGACTTAATTCACATGTTTGTCAGGAACAGTATATGGGTTTTTTTCTTGACGTGTAAAAAACAATTGACGTTGTACATGTAGATATATTACCCGCCTAGATATACGCATATGTAAACATACTTTGTATTTGTAATTCTCTCATTAACAGAATAGTCAGTTAAACAGCTTACCACATGTCATCAAAATACTTTTTCAACAATGGTTTTAGAGCATAGTATGTGAAATTAGTGGTTCCGAGCCAGGAGAGAGGATACTTTGGTGCATTTTCGTCCAGAGTATGCGTCAGGTCCACGATCTTGCGTCCATCTGCGGCACTGATTGATGCAGTAACTGCTACTATAGTGAGGAGCAACATTGTTTCAACGCCGCAATTCGTGATTTCAAGGAAACGTATTCTGTAACACATTACATGGATTTTAAAATGTTCAAGTAAATTAATTCGAAATTTATGACTAGCGTTAGATAGATCGTACACAGGTAAATCTACATAATGCAGTGTCAGGCCTTAGAAAAAACTTGTCCTGTGAAGCATATTACAGGTTAAAATCATTACTACGTTTTCTCATTTACAAATACAAATGTACAATGTATGTATACGTCGCTTTATATAATTTAAGACAATGAAGAATTGCGCAAATAAAGTTAGGAAAATGCTTGGACGTATTAATAAAAGAAATTAAAAATTATTATTAACATATATTTACCTTGCACGACACAAACAGAATCCAAAACGATATTTTTCCGCCGACTGAGTTCATTTGCATCTGACACAGACCTTGAACGTTAAAAGCGTTCATTAACGTTTAAAAGTTCATACGTGTCACTATTGTTGACTCGGTGGCTGTTGCCGGTTCGTTAACTCCTACATATTTAATTACAGTGAATAAAGCAAACAAAAACTTTAAAACAATGCTTAGGGCATTACGGAGATGTTAAATTTAAGTAAGATTTGCGTAAAATGCTGGGGCACTAGTCTGTAACGTAAGACCGACCACGTTTAGTACGTCAAGGTTCACATGATGTATATTTTTAAAGGTTTACAAAGTTTGTATGTTTAACGTAAACGTGACATAAATAGATATGTTTATCTTACGTTAAACGGGACATTTTACCGCCCGCTATCGCAACAGTCAAGAATACAAAGCTGTCCAAACGGTATATAAAAGTTGTGCATGGCTACAAAGTTGCACAGCCCTTCACGTCGTGTTTTATCTTAAAGTTTCCCGTCCCTCTTGGAAAATTCCTAAGCTTCTAATGGTTTAGCGTCATGGAAACTATCGTGCAGAACAATGGCAATAACATGCAGGTACGTGAGATAGACGTGGTGACCATATAAATTGTTCATCGAAAAACTTTACAATATGTTTGTCAACACTTGTGGAATGATAGAAATTTATCCAGTTTGCAAACCAGCAATGTAATATAAAATAATCAAAATAAACCTCAGTGTTATTATAATGTATTATTTTAGGGAGACAAAAATGTGTCATGCTCTGATAATCTTTGGCACAGTTCCTATTGTCGATTTCTATGAGATTGTGTCCTAGTCTTACTTATACAATGTATCTACATGTATGCATATATTTGCGTTAGTCAGTCACAACGTTTTGGCTAAGGGATTTTAGAACCATGTTTTAATTTAAAAAATATTAACATTGCATATATTTTGTTACTGAAGGCGAGTTCATTTATATTGTGCTTCTTAGAGCATCTCATGTTCCATATTAGATTGCAAAGTTTTCAGTTAGTTCAGTTGTAATTAACGACATCATGGATATTTTTTCCAAGTTTTTCTGTTTCAAGGTTACGCGATTTTCTCTGTTCATTCGTTTATTGCACAATTTAGAATATTTTCCTATATAAAAGAAGATACACATCGTGTATTTCTGGCAAGCAAGTGAATTTACCACTGCAATCATTTCTTACTACAACATTAATTCACTTCTTCCTGAAATTCTCATGATATCAATTCAAAACAGGAAGTATTGATGCTATCAGACGAATACATCAAGATCAAAATCATGTGATTCCTTAAGTGTTTCATTCCATTAGATACCCACACTTCCGCTCTTAGACTCAGTTTTATGAGATCATTCACGAGAGGCCCCTGTAAAATATGTCGCAGTACCGCGTTCTAAAGATGATTAAAACTAAAAGAGCTTTAGTTTGCAGTAAAAGTAATTATTAACCAAATAAAATCTTGACGCATCCATGAAAGTATATGGACAATTGTAAAATCTGATAATATTACCAAGTTAATGGCATTCCACCTATATGTGATTCATCAATACCACATAAGTCATGTGACATATAGTTTTTGTTTTTGTAAATTATAACAAATGCAAGACCGAAACT
>JAFMSR010000002.1:43144101-43338310 GCA_022818135.1 Saxidomus purpurata
TTTTACTTTTCATGTGACCCTCCACAGAGAAATTGTGATTGTTGTCATAATGTTTTCATATATGCCAAGAGCAGAGTAAAATTTCTTTGAGCAAAAGCATAAATTTAGATAGAATTTTAATATTTTATATAACATATTCAGGCAAATCTGTTGAAATCATTATATATTCAGTTGTTTTATTTATTTGCATGTACAAAATAGTTCTGTACATGTTTGTGATGGAAATAGCAAAAAATGTCTAGTTATACCCCTTTGGAGCCCTGTTACTTCGACACATGGGCAAGGGAGGGACCACAGGTACTTGACACACATACTTTTTGGACCTATATATGCCTATTAGGTCTGAAATAGGCATAAATAGGTAAAAAAAACTATATTTATCAAGTACATGTGCAAGAGACAAAGCTGATGTTTATATGTACCCTTTAAGTGAAAGTGAAAGAACTGAAGTAATTGTTAAACAAATTTTAACAAAAATATTTAAAAAAAAACTTTTTGTGATGGATACTGCTTGCATACCAGCATAAATGTAGTTAAATGATACCACAATATAGTGATGAAAATGTCACTTGCTGACGAAGAGCAGAATCAAAATTACATATTTATAGATCTAGTGTTTCTATAATTTTATAGATGTATTTTGACAGTTATAACTTTCTATGTTTTACAACAACTTTTGTAAATTATTTCCAGGCACTGTCCAATCCTAGATCAACCCAAGTATGATCTTCTGGATGAACAAGTTTATGTGGAATCAAGGTCTGTATAAGGATTTTGAATGTTATTCTATAAATTAGGCTGCAGTAACTGCAGTGACTGTGTAAGGGTAAAATAATATAAGATGGCATTTCGTTCAAGTGTGTCTTTTATTACAGTATAATAATTATTGTAATTCAATTTAGAAAAAGCATGTTGTATATTAATGTAAGACTATTAATTCATTTTGGTCAACTGTGTCAGTAGAGCTGGGTTCCCACTGTTGGTCGCCAATGGCGCCAAATGTGTTAATAAATAAATTCTGGCACTACATCTGGTGGTGAAAGGTTTAAGCCTTTGACTTGTGTCTTCATGGCATAGAGATCCTTATTACTGTGTCATAGTCATTGGTCCACCATAGCATCATTTAAGGTGGTGAAAGTTTGCCACTGTCACATGATTTTAACTTAATACAACCCTGGGAAGCGTGTTGTTTTGCGTCAACATGTTAGCCCTGATATGCAACACGTCTTGGATAGTGTTTTTTTTTTAAATTTGATGGCGCAGTAATTAGCTGAAACTTATTTGATCAAAATTTTTTAGATATTTTTTTTTTTTAATTTTATAATCAAGTGCACATAGTGGTACTTTAAAAAGGCAATTAAATGCTGAAATATTGTAAATATTTCTGCATGTACTTATTATTATTATTTAGAATCCCTGTAAATTCCTGTGGATAATTTATTTACCTATTAATAAATTCATATGCTTAAAACCAGTGTCAATATTATGATTGTTCTGATACAAAAATTCTTTTTAAAATGGTTTTGAGTGGCATGCAGAATGTTTTAGAAATTGTCAGGGGTGTATTTATTTAGTCTGCAGTTTGTGAGACAAGATAGACCAATTGTCAGATTTGTTATACATGTAGTTGACCTTGATTGGCTGAGAAGTTGGCTCGAAGGATTTTATGGCATTTTTAAAATATATATAAATATGATGCACAGCTGATTTGAAGTGAGTTTGGGCATAATTGAGTGTATAGAATTCAGTCTTCTCAATATTTCCAGAATCTAATCCAGGAATATGTTTAGTTTAAACTAATTTATTTTAGCTCGATTGTGAAGAAAGCTTGAAGCTTATCGAGTCACTCTCGAGTCCGCTTCCTGGAAAAACCAGTACTGGTGTCATATGAGGATGTACGGTCGTGACACCATTGGGGCTCGAACTCGCAACCTCCGGGATGAGCGGCCGAATATGTTTACACAAATGATTTTCTGTCTTTATCAGAGCAGCTGTTATATCTTCAATCAAACCTATGTTGGATGGACTGAAGACGCTACATACCATGTGGGTGGAAGAAGAAATAGTGTTTCGAGTGAGGGAAGTTTTAATGGTATGTTCATAGTCAGGCATTTTGCTGCTAACTTATATGTAGTTGTACTATAACTTTCTTCTAGAGATCTATAAAAGATGACTTCATCATAGATGAGTTATTGCTTCTCAAAATGTCTACGAAGTGGTTTTAATACAAGTATGAAATTTGAACCATAGGCATATAGCATGAAATAATTTCCAGTGTCGAAATGACTACAAGAGCAGAAGGTGAACACTAGCAGAAGGTGAACACTAGCAGAAGGTGAACACTTTGCTTGGCTGGGATACTTACTGTTATATTTGCATTTATGTCAAAATGTACTAGATGCTTTTTTTGTGTAGAAAAAATTGCTGGTATTTATTTAAGTCATCACTTTCGTTGAGTCTCATTTCTAAATACCACATCAATCTCAGTCTTATACAACAACAACAACTTGGTTGTTGCTAAGACATGGATCTTACGGAAGACCTGATAGGTTTAACAGCTTTAGTCATGTGTTTCAGCGTTTAGAGAAGAGGGGCCTGCTAGATTTGCTAGGTATAAGAAAGACGGTGGGGACGAAAGATTTGTGGCCTCCATCAAGAAGTAAATTACTTGCCAGCTTCACACAGCTTCACTCGTATGTTCATTTTTAGAAGATTTCAAGATTTTGTTTTGTTTCCACAAAAGGTGCACAATGGATCTAGTATTCCTGTAAATTAACTAAAAAATGATAAAGTATTTTTAGCTAAAAATAAATTATAAACAACAACTTGGCAGAGGGCGTGTTCTGAGCCTGTGATTATGGCTTTATGTAGCGGAGGTTTTGTTTGGTAAGCTATTAGTACAAAGTTGTGCTACAGTCCTGTTGGAAGTTTAAAGAGGAAATGATTTTTATTTCTGAAATAATTCTACAATATATTATAAATTCACTCAAACAGCATCCTCAATACAGGAAACACAACTTAGGTATTTCTAGTGGTGTTTGATCTAGAGAGGTTGGACTGTATCTCTAACCAATGAGTTTAGTTTAATAATATTTTATTTTGTTCTTTGCATATACATATTACGTGAAATTACAGTAAAATGCTTATATATTTTGTATAGTACAAACAAAGACAAAAAAGGGTTGAGCCAAAAGTTCTAATGAGTGTACATGTACCTCAACTTGCAGACCTAAATCAGAGCTAACTGTAGGTGCGCGAGCACTGGCTAAACATCATCACAGGGATGAGACAGAATCATGGTGGGGAAGCTGTACAGGAAGTAAGTACATGTATTCAGTCACTAAATATCTGATTGACCATTTTGATTTATCAGTAATTATACAAAATGTATAACAACTATGCATGGAACTACACAATTTTATTGTCTTTTGTGTATTCATATAATCACACTATCCTGTTACTGTTACAATAACCTTTTAACCATGATTTGAGTTTTCAAACTCACAGTAGTTACATACATGTATGGTAGATGAAATGGCCAGTCATGCTGGTTTCTATAGCACTGATATTAAGGCTCTGTAAGATGGGAACCGTTTGGCCCGGTTGAATATAGTGACCAACAGGGTTCTACGGTCATTTTGTCAAAGCTCAGTTGCTTACTTCCTGTTCATACTGTAGCTATAAGCTGCATTGAGAACCAGGACTGTATGAGCCTTCCAGTTTATGAAATAATTACAAGGGTGTTGTAACAACAGACTTCCTGTTGTCTACAGTGCTGTCCATTAAAGCTGCTCGCTCTCAGTTGCAGTTTGAAGAGCTTTATTTTTTTACCAAAATCTGAGAGAGCAGCTTTAATATGACCACTTAAACTTTGCTTGCAAATTTTAGGATGCATGAGTTCGTTTTCCTCTTTTGCATCCTTTCACTAAACACAACATCTACAGTCAGTAAACTTATAAACTCACTCTTCTCCATTCAGTAAAATGAGAATTTGAACTCTTCTGTCACCTGAGATCCAGGAACACTCTGTACATGTATCTGTAGCTAGTAGTTGTCAGCTGAGATCCAGGTGTACCTCTCATATACCCTGCATTTACCACACAGCAAAGTCCCTGGTTCTTGTCGATATTTTATAGCAGAAGGGAAGTGACTCAAGGCGTAGTTGTTGTGATTTTTATTATTTCTTGGTTGTGTAATTTCAAATATTTCTGTTTGGGCACTGTGTCAGTGACTATATCCTTTGTCTTAGACTTATCTATCTCTATCTGTTTATCTGAATATTCCTGCATCTCTGCCCTTTCATGCTGTGCTGTAAAGTTTGTAAAGTATCTGTTGACATGTACTTTGTCCACAGCTAGACTGTGCATGTATTGTTGTTCACTAGGTATCATGTATGAAGTAGGGTAGGCTTTATATACCATGGTGAACACTAACACCTCCAGGCTCACTGCGGTTATACTGAGTACGAATATGATTACAGAACGTACAATGGCGGGTGATTGGCGATGTGTTGTTGATGTAGTAATCATTGTAGAGAACAGGGTGTTATTCTACATCAGTATTCAGATTGCTTAAGGGAGTGTGACCGTATAGCTTCTCACCCTGAAAGTATTATATAGGTTAAAGTCCCAGCAGCACAATTACACTAGGGTCGTACCGCATATATACCTGGCCTGAGGGTTGTGGACCTTAGTCGCACGTATACAAACAAACAGCACAATTATAAGTTGCTCTTACTATGAAAGATGTCTTACTGGTGCAAATCACCTTTATTATTTGTACCAAAAACATTCCTAACTTTTTACATTGATGTGTACATTTTTAGCTCGACTATTCGGAGAATATGGAGAGCTATTACAGTCACTTGTGCGTCGCGGCATTGCTTCTTTGGTTAAGTTTTGCCTGCTAAGTACACCATGCACTATCTCAGTAACCACTTATGATATTGACTTGAAACTTTGTTCATGTCTTTAGGGTGTCATACAATCAAGGCAGATAACTCTTGAAAAATTTAGTACAAATTATGGCCCTTGTTTGACTTTTGAAAATTTGGTTAAAGTTTTGCCTGCTAGGTACTATCAGCACAACTCAGAACCCTTATGATATTGACTCATGTCATA
Source organism: Saxidomus purpurata (assembly GCA_022818135.1). Lineage (NCBI taxonomy): Eukaryota > Metazoa > Mollusca > Bivalvia > Venerida > Veneridae > Saxidomus > Saxidomus purpurata. The sequence goes on from JAFMSR010000002.1 coordinate 43,149,222, forward strand.
TGATATTGTTCATGTCTGTAGGGGTGTCAACAATCAAGGCAGATACTCTTGAAAAAATTTAGTACAAATTATGGCCCTTGTTTGACTTTGAAAATTTGGTTAAAGTTTTGCCTGCTAGGTACTATCATGCACATATCTCAGTAACCACTTATAATATTGACTTGAAACTTTGTTCATGTCTTAAGGGGTGTCATACAATCAAGGCAGATACCTTGAAAAGATTTAGTTCAAATTATGGCCCTTATTTGACTTTGAAAATTTGGTTAAAGTTTTGCCTGCTAGGTACTATCTGCACTATCTCAGTAACCCTTATGATATTGACTTGAACTTTGTTCATGTCTTTGGGGTATCTACAATCAAGTCAGGTACTCTTGTATAAATTTAGTACAAATTATGGCCTTTTTTGACTTTTAATTTTGGTTAAAGTTTTGCCTGCTAGGTACTATCATGCACTATCTCAGACCACTTATAATATTGACTTGAAACTTTGTTAATGTCTCTAGGGTGTCACACGTCAAGTCAGATACTCTTGAAAAGATTTAGTACAAATTATGGCCCTTGTTTGACTTTGAAATTTGGTTAAAGTTTTGCCTCTAGGTACTATCATGCACACCTCAGCCCTTATGATATTGACTTGAAACTTTTTTATGTCTTTAGAGGTGTCACACAGTCAGACAGATACTCTTGTTGAAATTTAGTGCAAATCATGGCCCTTGTTTGACTTTTGAAAATTTGGTTAAAGTTTTGCCTGCTAGGTGCAAGACCCTTATGGAGTATTAACCTTGCTAGTGTTCGGGTAATTTTGTATCAACTTTTCCAAATAATCTATAGTTTGTTTTGCTTTTTTGTTCACTTTCCTAGTTTATCTTAATGTTGCGTTTTGTTTTGCTATTATCTGATAAGTTTTGTTTTTTGCACATGCGCCTCTTTTTACATTGATAAGTACATGTACATTTTTTACATTGATATGTACATGTAAATGCTAAAAATATAGCGCAGTTGTTTTTCTTCAGTGATATTGCAAAAAAATATAAAGGCTTTCTCGCAACTGTTTTTCGTGAAGAAACGATTTGATTATGAAAGAAAGTCATATGTCAAATTTTTGTAAGAAAGTGAATAGAACCTGGTTCTATCATTTATCTATCAGTAAATTCATTTTACTGTATCAGTGAATTCAAAGTGGTCCTGATACTTCAAGTTAGAAATAAACATTCCACTTTTTCTTGAAATTTAATGCTTTAATAAAATTATATATCTGCAATAAGTATTAAAAGATTGAGACATGTTTGCGACAAATTAAAGCCTTTTAACTTCAAGTTGAAAACTGAATCACTTACAAGTAGAAATGTGTAGTTGTTAAACTTAATCTGTCAGAGTTATTATTAAAAAAATGTTTAAAATATAGTTACCCAGGTTTTCTTTTATGTTTGTGTCAAAGTTTTCTTATCCATGAAAATGTTAAAGAAAATTCTTTTGATTGAATATTTTTATAAATAATATTTCCTGTTAAACTCTGCCCAAGGCATATTACTAATTAGTCATGTGGGATGCATGTCCAGTGTCGGTCATTTTCTTGAATAATATTAAATACTTGATAGACAATCTGTCACCTTGATGAACATTTTGACCACTGATAAAAATGAAAATAAATTTTGTTAATATAACATTCTTGTAGAGTTAAAATTAGTTATTGATGATGTGATCAGCCATCACCAGTTCCATGGATGAAAGTATCATGGATATCATAGACAAATTACACTTTTCCATTGCATTTATACTATTACATGTATTTTGAATGTTAAATAATACGGTACCTCTTTTTAGTGTGCTTTTACTTAACCATTTTATCCACTGTACAGTGATTTACTTTATAAAAATGCTGTTGGTTACCTCATTGATGTTCCAAGTAAAGGTGCAATTAAAAATACAGTGTTATATTTGTCAGTGATCTTTCACAGTGTTCAAATAGATACTGATTAATATGCTAGTTACCTCCCCTTCTGTATGTTTTTGTCAAACTCTCTGGGTAGAATAGGGATGTCTAAATTCTTAAAGAAGGCTTTAAATTATTATGGGGATAGGGTGTATCTTGGCATTAGTTCTCACCACTACTTGAGTTTCTGGTAATACCAAAAGGAAAAAGTTAGGGTCACCTGAGGTTCTTTTCTAGTTTTTAAGTTCAACTTTCTGTATGATAATGATTCAGACTGTATTTGGGGGAGACTCAGCATAATATCCTGAACTGTTGCAAACAGTGACACGGCTTATAAGCATGTCATAGTCAATGAAAAAAAACGTACTGTACCGTACCTGAGTGTCAGAGTTTGTAACCAGTATTATCTGTTTCCATGGTTATTCACTAAGTACTTTCTCATATTTCAGCGGAGAAACAGAAGAATGAGCATGCTATAAACTTGGTGAATAACATTTTAGACAATGCTACATGGATCAATATACACTGGCTGCCGGTAAGTAAGAGAGCATCATAAATATTATTGTGTCTTTAAACCATTTGCAAGGAATTCTTGATAATGCTTTTAACAAGCTAAAAGTATTGTACAATATTTTTTTTTATGAAATTGATGCATGTTTTACAAGTAAAGTTTTATGTTTTATATGTCCATGTAACTTGTTACATAACACCATTTGCATACTTTGCGCTTCTTTTTTCTCCAAGTCTTGTCATTGTTATTAAAAGGTGCCTAACTTAGGTGACGATTTTGATTTAGATCAAGTCTAGAAAGAATGTCACTAGCTGATTTTTTTAAAATACTGTCAGCTTTAAAATTTATATTGACATACATGTTTGAAGTTAATTTAATTCATTGTACTATTTATATTATTACTTCCTTTAACAGCCAGTTTAAAGCTACTAAAGCATCATACCACACTGTTAAGTTCATTAAATTAGACATAAGCTTTCAAAGATGTTGATGTTTCAGCATCGGCACTCCTTCATTAACGATTATCGCATATATTGCAGCAAGAAGTTTATGTGATAGAAGCCCGGGTAAAAGAAGGTTATGGTGTCAGATGGACTGCCGATGGGAAACAGTTTAGAGGGTTTCTAGAGCCACAGATGGTGGACGGGCACGAGGTTGGCTGGAGACATTAACACCAACAATATATAGACAAAATATAACGTGTTTATCCGAAACATATATTATTATGTGTATGAGGTTAACATTATGGGCTGTGCAATCAAGCATATCATGATTTGTAATATATTTTACAGGTCTGTTTAGGTTTTTGCCCCCAAGGCAGTTAAAATGGATTATTCGAAGTAGTGGAAACTTAAACATCTATCAATTATAAAATGTTTTGACCAATGGTAGGATTATATATATGTTGATGAATAATTCAGTTTTACCTTAGAGAAACATGTGGGAGGGGAGATACAATATCTGGCATCATGTCAGTTGCTTTTTCAACATTATTTCTGGAATAACATCAGTTCCAGTGCTGTTCATCATCTAATATACAAATGATTGGAGTCTGATGCGCAGTAATAAACCATGAAAGTCGGAGGCCTGAGTGGTTTATAACTGAGCATCAGGACGATTTGGAGTTGTTTATAACACGATAACAATGCTGTAAAGGATGTTATTTCCATTCTATCATTACAAGATATTACAAAAAGTGAATAAATGCAAAGTGTCATGCAGATCTATTTTGTCCCTCTTTGAACAAATGAAAACTTCCAACATTTTGCTAAATCAAGTGACTCAGAGCCAGAAGCCATATTATAGACTGAATGGATACATTATGTACCAATAATTTTGTAATGAATTTACCTTCTTAGGATGACAGGTAATATTTGTAAAGACTTTTTAGCTCACCTGGCTACGCCAGGGTGAGCTTTTCTGATCGATGATTGTCCGTCGTCCGTCAACATTTTGATTCAAATGACATCTCCTCTGAAACCTCTAGGCCAATGTTGATAAAACTATGCAGGAATGTTCCTTGCATGAAGCTTTACCAAAATTGTTCAAAGAATTCCATTCCATGCAGAACTCTGGTTGCTATGGCAACAAATAGGAAAAACTTTAAAAATCTTCTTCTCTGAAACCACAAGGCCTAGAGCTTAGATATTTGGCATGTAGCATTGTCTAGTGGACCTCTACCAAGATTGTTCAAATTATGAGCCCCGGGTCAAAATTGACCCCGCGCGGGTGGGCACTTAGTTTTTGCATAGGAATATATAGGGAAAACTTTAAAAAATCTTCTTCTCTGAAACCACAAGGCCTAGAGCTAAGATATTTGGCATGTAGCATTGTCTAGTGGACCTCTACCAAGATTGTTCAAATTATGACCCCCGGGTCAAAATTGACCCGGCACCGGGGGTAACTTAGTTTTGCATAGGAATATATAGGAAAAACTTTAAAAATCTTCTTCTCTGAAACCACAAGGCCTAGAGCTTAGATATTTGGCATGTTGCATTGGCTAGTGGACCTCTACCAAGATTGTTCAAATAATGACCCTCACATCAAAATTGACCCCGCACTGGGGGTCACTTAATTTTCATACGCTTATATAGTAAAACTTTAAAAATCTTCTTCTTTGAAACCACAAGGCCTAGAGCTTAGATATTTGGCTGTAACTGCTAGTGGACCTCTACCAAATGTTCCAATTGTGACCCCGGGTCAAAATTGACCCCGCACCGGGGGTCACTTAGTTTTACATAGGCTGATATAGGGAAAACTTTAAAAATCTTTTTCTCTGAAACCACAAGGCCTAGAGCTTAGATATTTAGCATGTAGCATTGCCTAGTAGACCTCTTCAAAGTTTGTTCAAATTATGCCCCTGGGGTCAAATTGACTGTGCCGGGGGGGGGATCATTTGTTTTACAAAGGCGTATATAGGAAAACTTATTTGGTATATAACATTATCTAGTGATCTTCCACCAGGCAAGTGGACTTGTACCAAGGTGAGCGATATAGGGCCATCTTGGCCCCCTCTTGTTGAGATGTATTTTTTAAAATTTATTTTATGTATTTATATTGATAATGAAATTGTTTTATAATAAAAGATTTATTGAGATGACATAAAAGATTAGAATAGAAGAGGAAGTGTTGTTTTTTATTTTAAGTCAAGCGTTTGATCATACTTGAGACAAGAGGGCAATAATGGCTCTATACCGCTCACCTGAGCTCCATTGCTCTTGCCTAAGGAAGTCACTTTTTGCTAGACGGAGTCAGTAGTTGCTTGGGAAGTCACTGGTTGCTAGAAAAAGTCACTGGTTACTAAAAAAGTCACTGGTCACCAGCTGCCAGGGGCAATCTGTGGATGCAAAGGGAATCACTGGTCACCACTGAAGCTAGTTTTTTCCTATAACTCTACGTGCAGACAAAGGGACCTCCTCCTTACGGTTTTAGGGAAGTCCATTACACAATGCTAAGTAACATTTCAAATATCTATTATCTGGCTGTAGGCCTTGTGTTTTTTATGCCCTCGAAGGGTGGCATATTAAAATCGCACCGTCCCTCCCCGTCCGCCCGTCCCCACTTACAAATTCGTGCCCGACTGTAACTCTGTCATGCATTGAAGGATTTTAAAATAACTTGGCACAAATGTCAAGCACATCAAGACGACGTGTCCCGTGCAAGACCCCGGTCCTTAGCTCAAAGGTCAAGGTCACACTTGGAGTTTGAAGGTTATGGAATCCTCTATATATGCACACATTCGTGTCCGGACTATAACTTTATCATGCTTTGAAAGATTTTAAAATAACTTGGCACAAATGTCTAGCACATCAAGCCAATATGTCGCATGTAAGACCCAAGTCCCTGCCTCAAAGGTCAAGGTCACACTTAGTGTTTAAATTAATGGAATACTGTATGCATGGTTACTCTGTCATGCATGGAAGGATTTTAAAATAACATAGCACATTTATTTAGTACATGGAGAGGACACAGACTGTGAGGCACCTCTTTCGGGGGCATTCGTCACTTGTGAGGGACAGCTCTTGTTTTCTCAAAGTTTTCCCTATATAAGCCTATGTAAAATCAAGTGCCTTCTCCCGGGAAGGGTTAATTTTGACCAGGGGGTCATTATTTGAACAATCTTGGTAGAGGTCCACTAGACAATGCTACATGCTAAATATCTCAGCTCTAGGCCTTGTGGTTTCAGAGAAGAAGATTCAGTTTAAGTTTTTCCTATATTAGCCTATGTAAAACCAAGAGACCCCCCGGGCGGGGTCAATTTTGACCCAGGGCTCATAATTCGAACAATCTTGGTAGAGGTCCACTAGACAATGCCACATGCTAAATATCTAAGCTCTAGGCCTTGTGGTTTCAGAGAAGAAGATTTTTAAAGTTTTTCCTATATAAAGCCTATGCAAATCTAAGTGACCACCCCTTGGGGTCAATTTTGACCCAGGGCTCAAAATTTGAACAATCTTGGTAGAGGTCCACTAGACAATGCTACATGCCAAATATCTAAGCTCTATGCCTTGTGGTTGAGAAGAAGATTTTTAAAGTTTTTCCTATTTGTTGCCATAGCAACCAGAGTTCTGCATGGAATTGAATTCTTTGAATAATTTTGGTAGAGCTTCGTGCAAGGAACATCCCTGCAAAGTTTCATCATTATTGGCTCGGTGGTTTCAGAGGAGATGTCGTTTGATGAAAGAAATGGTGGACGTACGACGGACCCCGGACGGAGAGCGATCCTAATAGCTCACTCTGGTACTTTGTGCCTGGTGAGCTAAAAAGTAAATACAAATGTAGTAAATGCATTGTATAACACTAAAATTTATGCACCCCTCTCTCTACCTTACTCTTATGTAGATTCTGCAGATGAGCTACAAACCAAAGTTTATCTCCATTTATACTGACTGTTCTAAGGGAGGTAATCTTGTACCAGAGATGCAAAATGCATGCATTGTCGTGTGTGTGATGTCCTCTACTTTGCACTTAAAAACATTGCCATAAATGCAATAGTATTATTAATATAGTAATGTGATCCAGAATGCGTTCGCACTCGTATATTCTGATCGCAGCGAGAGCCAAACCAGATTATATCTCGATAAACTCACTGTTCACTCGGAGAACCTATCAAAATCTTCAACTCGGATTAACAACAAAAAGCGAAATGATTGCTGAATACCATTCGCCGTTGACGTTAAAATAACGTCATGTGTGATGATGACGTTTAACCAGCAACCCGTATGAAGGGTTAGACCACCAGTTCTATAAAAAATTACGACACCTTTTGATCTTTTGTGATATTTCAAAAGCATTTGATAGGGTTTGGCACAAAGGCTTATTGTTTAAATTAAAACAGAATGGTATAAATGGTAAATTATTAAAATGGATAGAAAATTACTTATCAAACAGAACACAAAGGGTAATGGTTGGTTCTATTAGTGAAAGTATTCACTCTGGAGTACCACAAGTTTCGATTCTAGGTCCTTTATTTTTTTTAGTTCACGTTAATTATATAGCTGATAATTTGTTGAGCATAACTAGACTATTCGCTGATGACACTTCACTAGCTCAAGCAACATCAACTGTGCAAGATTTAGAAGGTATCTTAAATCATGATCTACATATCATATCCGAATGGTCGAAACGGTGGTTGGTTAAGTTTAACCCTAACAAAACTGAAGTATTATTTTTTAGCACAAGCACAGAACAAATTCATCCGATATAATATTTTGACGGAATTCAATTACCATTTACTGAACATTTAGGTCTCACTATAAGCAATAACGGTAAATAGCATGAACATATAGAAACTATCTTTAAATCAGCTTCAAGAATGCTAAATCTAATTCGAGCGTTAAAATTTAAGATTAATAGAAAGACATTGAATCAAATTTATATATCTTATATGAGACCACAACTAGAATATGCTGCTGTAGTATGGGACAATTGTACAGAATTTGAAAAAAAATAAATTAGAAAAACTACATCTTGAGGCAGCCCGTATCGTTACCGGTTTAACTCGATCAGTTTCTGTAAATAAACTTATTCAGGAAATAGGGTGGTTACCTTTATGTGACAGGCGTTAATTTCAAAAACTTGTTATTATGTATAAACATAAAAATAGTTTATTACCGGATCAGTTCTGTTCAATTTTTCAAAAACAGTGGACAAAATCGCCATAACTTGAGAAATGCTGATCATTTTACTGTAATTGCTAGACGAACAGCTATCTTTTCGAACTCTTTCGTACCATCCAGTGTTGATTTATGGAATGCTCTACCAGAAGATATTAGGAACGCCCCAATCTTATCTTCTTTTAAAAGTAGACTTAAAAGTACTTTGTTCAAACAAATTGAAACACCGTCATTTTATTTTAAAGGCACGAAACTTTTAAATATTTACCACACTCGTTTAAGAAATGGTTGCAGTAACTTAAATGCAGACTTGTTTAATAACCACTTAAGAGAAAATGCAACCTGCGACTGTAAAAAAGGAATTGAAAATGCAGAACATTATTTTTTCCAATGTACACTGTTTTTAAACCAAAGAATAGTACTTTTTAGAGAAACACGACGTTATCATCCATTAAGCGTAAATTCGTTGCTTACCCTCAGAAGAAGATAATCTAAAGATTTTTATATCTGTTCAAAAGTTTATACAGGACACTCGAAGGTTCTAGCGCGAAACAGTACTTTATTTTTGTAGGTTTTCGGGTCGTACACTGGGCGCGGGCATCACGAGCATAATTATGTGATACAACGTTCTTCCATTCTGTAACATCATAATGATACATTGTAAATGTTTATATATGTAGCCACAATGCTTCTTTGTAATTATTATATATTGGGGAGGGCCGTTTTATAATGTGGTAAGCACTTGTGGCCCAAACCTTTTGCTATGTATATTATTGGCAATAAATTATGTTTAAACTAATTACGACCTTCCCCTTCGACCTTTAGTGCATTGAATTTTACTCTCCTTCATGTTTTAAATTACTAGTACATGTCTTATAGAGAAGAATATTTATTTTCAATGTGCAGTTAAATACAACCCGAATAAAATTTTCTGTATCAAACGAAAAGCCATAAGCCTTTGTCCATCATACATGCATTAAAATGCAGACTTGAGTATCCTAATAACGAGGCGATCGTTAAAAAAGTAGCCTACTAGATAGTTTTCAAACGAAAATTAAACAACTAATTAAATAAAAACGAAATAAAAAACAATTAAGTTTAAACAACTCACTTTTCCAATTTACTGACATAAGCAGAGATCCTGTTGTTGGGTTCTTTATCGAAATTGAAAGAGCCATTTGCGACAAACTTTAACAACTGCAGTAATATAGTGTGCTATTCATTGTTGAATCACTCTCCAATTATACAATGGAAATTAATTGTTCAAACAGGTTTAGTATGTACCATTAGTTAAATTGGTTACTATATTCGTACTTATATTCCTGTAAATCTAGTGAATAGATCATGAGTTTCCTTGTAAGACGGTAGAAATTCATTTCCTTCTAAAGACACCAATCATGATCGTGATGCAGATTTACTTCGACTTATATCAGATTAAGGATTAAGTTTGTTTTCCTGATACACAGATTACGAAGTAAAATAAATGCATCACAAGTCCCTTCACGGCCACCATACTTTTACAACTCACTGAGGGCTGATGTTAAACTAAAGACTGCCGAGGCAGCAACTGAACAAATACAGACACAGTTATTTGTGTATCAGTCTGCTTTCCAGAAAAAGTTTCTGGCAAAGTATGGACAGTAAATATGTCTCCTGGACTCGACATACAACACGGTTCCACTATTCTTCATGTTCTGACAAATGTGGGCTATCAAGTTGAAGCCTTATTTGTATTGGGGAAGGAAACAGCAGCAGGGATATGTGAAGCCGTTCCAATGAGCCCTGAACACTTTATTACCGACTTTGACCAGAGAGAAATTTCTGCATTGGAGAGGGCTTTTCCAGGTTTGTGAATTGTATACTTTAAGTATAGGTAAAATTTAATGTATTTTATATTTAACTTTGAACAGTGTACCTAGTATATTTTACAATACATAAAATAAACAACTGCTGCGCCACTGGTCATGTTATAAATGCACTTTCAATATGACATTGTTGCTGAAATGTATTTTACAAATGTTTTCAGAAAAAAACTCTAAATTTACATTATTGTTTTTATAGTTTAAAGTTTATATATCTACTAATTTATTTTAGCTCGATTGTGAATAAAGCTTGAAGCTTATCGAGCCACTCCCGAGTCCGCTTCCTGAAAAAAGCAGTGCTAGTGTCATGTGAGCATGTACGACCGAAACGTCAGTAAGGATCGAACCTGCAACCTCAGGCGTAACATATAGCATCGCCGCAAGGTTAGTGAATACGTGCAGCGTAATTTATTATTGCCCAGTTACATAAAACTGTTACAGCTTATCTGGTCGGTTAAAATCTGGTACTAGGGTACGTGGTTTAACATAAGTAGCAACTTTACCTTGTTTATACCCATATATTTGATATGTGAGTTTTAAATACAGGGAGATAGAAAATCGATAGGAACGAATGGCACAGGAAGTGGCAAAACAACTCCGGGGTACGTGGGTACTTGAAGGAAGTGAAAATGTTCATGAATATTTGACAGAGTTGGGTGAGCATTTTGTTTGCTAGTTTTGCCTCCGCGTTTTCTTTTTCTTTTCAGCCAGTCTGTTTGAAGTAACAATGTATAAAGTAGCTAAGATTAATCTGTTGTATATTCTCACATCTTTACAAATGGTTTCTATAATTCTAAAACTGAGTATTGTTTCCATATTTATACGATTTTGTTTTCTTATACCCATAAAGCATCTGGTGTAAAATTCTAAGCTTTGGTATTGAGCCTTGGGTAGGTTTCTAGAACACAGTTTCGTTGACGCTACACTTCGTACAGATTACAACGTGCGATAAAACGGTGATCCTCACAAAAGTAAAATATTTGTTCATCTTCTTCTCCCCATGTCTACAATTATGGTATTGCTTGCACCAAATTGTTAAAAGGATCGCTTTGATATTAAATTTTATTTCGTTGCTTTCGTGAGAGTACTGTGATATAATAGTACTGACTGTAAGGGACCCTAGACTACAATCAAGCTCAATTTTCTATATAGAACCCTTACCCTAACACTTAAGCCAGAAGTCGACTTTGTATTTTATATATGGTGTCAGCGTCTGCAATGCACATACTGAGTTAAACACCTAGGACTATTAGCTGAACGCGAGCTACAAACTCCTCAAAACCGGTATCTAAAAGACTACAATCAAGGTTTGTATAGATCCATTAGCTGACTCCCCAAAGTGGTATGAAATAGACCACTAGCAAGGTTTGTATAGATCATAGGCTGAACAAGCTTTAACTCTCCGAAACCGGCATCTATAGACTGCAAGCAAGATTTGTAAAGATCCATTAGCTGAACGCAAGCTTGCACTCCCCAAAACCGTTATTAAAACGTAAGTTACCGTTCACTACGGCGGTTAGATTTGAGTCGGAGCTGGCACGGTTCTGGGGGGCACTCAAGACACAGTGATGAAGAATTACTAATATGGATATAGAAGTGCGAGAAAGTACACATTGGCGGATTATACGCACTTTCAGGGCCATCGAAATCAAGTGAAAATATACGGTAAACAGAATACATTGTAATTTATTTTACAAAAGTCTTTATTCATAGAAACTGACAACATATGTTCAAAATATCAGGTTCAAATTACGATGTTTAGTCGAAACAGCAAATAATTTATTGAATGGAATTCGGCGTTCCAAGCTTCCTCTAGCAGCGTTGCTCGGCGTTCACAGTTAGCATTTCAAAACGTGCTCCGTCGTTCCAGTTAGCCATTTTTTTTCTCATCTGTGCAAGTTTAAGCGTTTCTATCTTCGTCAATGATGTGCTAATGAACCTGATACATCACTGTAGTATCAAGGAAGGTCAAAATTTTAGGATAGCATGCCAAAATACTACATTATTTGTAAAACTGGAATATTATTAGACCGTTTCCGACTGAAATTGATGTTTTAAACGGTTTTGCGTTTCTTTACTCGCCGTAATTTCTTGTTACTTCAAAGATATTCCAAGAAAAATACATTGGCGTGTAGGTATTTCATTGCTCTCAAAGTCTGTGCAGGTTACCTGTTCATAGAGACACATACAATTATATACAATTATAAAGAACAAAGAAAATTCTACACCACCCGTTTCCAGGCTAAAAGGCTGCTCAGAGTTCGAGATGCCCTCAGATTTCAAACGTAAGATCATTACTGTGTACATTGTAATATGAAAAGTTGCAGCTATCCTAAAAGCACTCAAATGGCATTTCTTTAGACGGAGTTGGAGACTGTGAACGCAGATCATACGCAGACGACACCGCGAGACAAACAATTGACGTCACTGGTGACGTAATACATCTCGAAATGAAATTTGGCAGAAGACATATCAAGATGGAGTTCAAACTAGACGAAGAGTTTATCATTAATGCTGGAAAGCCAAGTAAGGTACATGTACTGTTTGCTTCATGGCTCACTCACATTCCGTGCTTTAACTAGATAGAAATACATTGTACAACCAAAGTGCTTTAAAATCTCGGTCCAGTAAACGGCGTCACATTATCCCTGTCAATACGAATGCTAAAGAGCCGGTTCCCCTTAAGAGAAAAAAGCTTAGCTTACATAACATATGAAACTAGTAACTGTACTTTTAACAATGTCCGCCATCTGCTCTCTTATTTGGTTGCTTTATTCTTCTGTGTATTATTTTTCTGTGTGTCTGGTTGCTACGTGAGCTGTACCAGTTTTGGGTGTTTTTGGAAGTAGGCCTATCTTTTTTCACTAGCATGACGCAGAAATAACACGGAGACAAAAATCAAAAACAAATCCAAAAGTCTAAAAAGCTCAAATATTTATTTATTACTATTTTACAACTGTTTTTTTTAACTGTTGTTACATTTACCCATGCTGCTATGACTTTGACTGTGTTTTGAGTTTGTCAGTGTGCTCATGCGGGGCAGTTACTGAACCTTTCTTGTTTAGCGAAACTGTTTCCACATTACCATGCTATAGCATATACGTTTTAAGTGTTCTTTGATGTTTCGCAATATCCCACCCCCCTCCCCTCCGTCCTCCCCGTTTATATACAGTTTGTGCAAGTAGCTTTAACACTGAAGTAATGTTATAAAGAATCAACGTTTTCTTTTTCTCAGAAAATTTTTATGTTTTTAATAAATTTTGAAAGCTGTCATTATATGAACATGGATGTGTACATTGAATGTCAGTATATGCTCATAGTAAATTTTGACTTCAAATATTTCAAGTTTTCTTTTTAATGATACATTTGTGAGCTGGCTAAAGTCTAATAGAAATATCCGAGGAAATTATTTATTCTATTTTTACTGGTGTAAATTTCATAATAACACCACGTAAAAATTCATGATAACATCGCGGAAATTATCTTCTGCAGACAGTTTTGGAATTTTATGCGTTTATATGAGATATATAGTGAATTTGACGTTGTGGAATCACTTTCGACCCAAGACTGAAGAACCATTTAATTTAATTTAACTTGTTCTGGAGTAAGTCATGCAGATCATATGCCATGGTCATATGTCCGTCTGTTCGTAAGCCTTTCCTTAATAACCATCTACATGTCACTATTTTCACTTGACTTTCATGAAATTTATTCAGAACGTTGTCTTGTTCACTAGATAGTTTTTGAGGTTAGTGGGTCAAAGGCCAAGTTCGCAGTGACTTCTGATAGCGTTTTCTAGATAACAATCCAGATCACAAATTGCATTCATCTTTCATCAAACTTGCTCAGAAGGTTACCTTCAACCTGCAGCTGATAATGCCTCTGATAGCGTTTTCTAGATAACAATCCAGGTCACAAATCGCATTCATCTTTCATCAAACTTGCTCAGAAGGTTACCTTTAACCTGCAGATGATAATGCCTCCCTTTCGAAGAAGCTGGGGTATATTGCGTTGCACATGTCGGTCGGTCGATCGGCTGGTCGGTCGGTCGGTCGATAGGTCAGTCGGTCGGTCGGTAGAGCAACGATTTCAGGACGATAACTCAAGAACGCGTATGCCTTGCATCTTTAAACTTGGTGTGGAATTGGTCATGACCTGCAATTGTTCCCTTTTGACTTTGCGTTCAGTAGGTCAAAGGTCAAGGGTACAGTCGAATTGTAGAATGGTTTCCGGACAATAACTGGAGAACACGTTGGCCTAGCATCTAGAAACTTTAGGTGGAGGTTGGTCATGACCAGCAGATGATCCCTATTTATTTTGAGGTTAGTAAGTCAAAGGTCACAGTGACTTTTGATAGTTAAACGATTTCTTGACAATAACTCGAGAACGGGTGCGCATAGCATCTTGAAACATGATGTGAAGGTTGGTCATTACCAGCAGATGACCCCTTTTTATTTTGAGGTCCCTAGATCACAGCAAGCGGGACTTGTTTTCGGCCACATAATTATTTTAGGTCAACACTTTTTAAGGCCAAAATTTATTTATGTTTGGCCAAAAATGTTGTTCTTTTTATGGCCAAACATTTTTTTCAGGCTATTGTTTTGGAAAGCTAAATATTTTAATATTTTACTTTTCCCATAAAGGCCAACTATTTTTTTTTCTGAGGGCCAACAATTTTGTTTTTTAAAGCCCCAAAACTGTATTTTAAGGCCAAAACGATTATGTTTTCACACTGACTTTTACTTTAAAAACGGGTTCCTGGATAGCTTGACTTCTTCAACACTACTGATTGCATCAAAGGGGCATACATGTTTTACAAACAGCTCTTGTTTCTTTTGTTTTTGGAGTCAGTGTGTCAAAGGTCAATATTACAATGAAATCCGACAGCGTTTCTTTGATAACAATCTATACGTCACAGTTTTCATTCAACTTTCATCAAACTTGCCCAAATGGTTGCCAGCAACCTTATAATGGTCTCTATAGTTTTCGGGGTCCGTGGGTCAAAAGTCAATGTCACAGTGACCTGTTCTTTGAAAATCATTCCGCTCAATATTTCTAGATGTAATTGTCAACATCAGTCTATACACTTCATAGGATGATTTGTCGTACTGAGTTGATGATCCCTACTGTTTAGGGGTTCAGTGGGTCAATGTCACAATGACCGCTGTTGACTTTACTTTGGTAACATTGCATAAGATTTTCACAAAACGTACAGACCAGCCCAGTCAGTCCAGTCGAGCTATACTGGATCTTTTGATCTTCTTGTTCTATTATGGCATAGCGAATGTGACTTCTTAAAAATGCCACAAAGGCGATTTAAACACTTAGTTTAAATGTACAACTGAATAGCTCAACTGTTGCGTACCTTAATACATGTATCAGTGACCGTCTTTTTCAGGCGGTAGCATCATGGAAAGAAAACGCGCTAGTGATAAACACTCGCCGTATAGACTGAGGACGAATACAAAAAAAATGATAGAAAACGGGAAGGCAACAAAATGATTCAGGTAAGAGGCAAGGGACCCTTTAAACGTCAGTAGTTTTCTAAAAGTTTTGAAATCTTCATCCCAACGATTGATTAGCTTTTATCAACAGCAAAACATGTAAAAATGAACATACTTCTAGACTAAATTCCATTATAGTCATTCCCCAGCTCTGCCATTTTTCTCAAATACAAATTCTAACACTACTGCAAATTTCTCCTTTATAGGCAAAGAATGATTTGAGCGTGATATACCTACCAAGTATAATTATCCGGAACTATTTTTGTCTGCTGAAATTCCCTCCCGCGTAATTTTCACACAGTATCGCATGAGTGTGCATACGCTAATACGCTTTGATTAGTCACATGATTGTTGTGAATGCATTCACGTGATGTAAAACAAATCGTAGTAAAATTTTCTACACTTCTGGTATCGCCAGAAATATCAGCAACAACAAAAATAATACGAATAGCGTTTTATTTGAGGAGTAAAAAAGAACAGCGAAATTTTCATGAAATGCAAGGAATGCACGGAATACAGCGACTTCGTGTAAGCGCACCAAAAGTTCCCCTTGGAACATTTATTTGTTTAAATTAACGTGTTAGAATGGAAATAGAGTTTACTTTTGAGTGATATACCGGTTAGTATATCAGTGTGTGTCGTTTAGATGCTTCGTAATTAAACACTCAGGCCTTCGTGATCAGATTACGGCGCATCTACACTCCACTCCACACTTACCGGTATATCACTCAAATGTGAACTCTATTTCCTAAGTATATTACATAAATCCTTTGTCTGATTGACGGATGGAAGTTATTGCCCTCTGGTTTTAGTGTACAACGATACACACCTAAAGTAAATCCGAGTTTTTTCTATAGCCTTCTTCTCCTATAGCTTGCCGAGTGGACCATCCGAGATAACACTAACCCTACCCAACAGCAAAAATGCAACCCACTACTGATATCAACAATCCCTTTCCGTACTCGTGTGCATTTAGAATAATCAAATAAGATTTAAAGTGCAGCCATGAAGAAGAACTAAACCAAATACAGTTTACTAAAACGATGTGGATCTTACGGCTTAGGCATCGATTCAAGTTCAACATAGAACACTGTACGATAGACTGTGGGCTCCAGTTTATATCACCTGTTACAAAAATGTTAATAGAAGTTGTGGATATCTACATCGCATATGCTGAAGAAAACATATTAAGTGTAATTCTATCTTTTCCAGACGATGACGTCAAACGGTGTAAGTTGCCGTCGGACAATGAGACGCTTATCAACAGGCACTACATAGCACACCGACCGAAACAATATAGCACACCGACCGAAACAATATAGCAAACCGATCGAAACAACATAGTTTTTCGGCAATATCAAAATTTACTGCACAGTTATGTTTATTGTTTGTAAACGTTATGATATTTATATCGCCAGTATGTGACAAAGTTGTTGAAAATCAACTATAAATAATGAGACTGTTACAAATTCATTAAAATACTCTTTTATAGATATATATTTGTGGTATATTTCTGCCGTAAGTGAATTATCTCACGTTTGTTACACTAGCTATCCACTTATATTTGCGAATACTATCTGGTTATCTAGTTACATATTCGCCAACAATCTCTAGTATGCGATATTATTCTGACATGAAGCAACGTTTTCAAGACTTGTGACAATACTTTCTCGCTAAACGCGTTTATTGGGGCTGTGTGTAATTTCTTCAACACTTTTCTGAGTCGTATCCTGAACAGATGTATGGCTTCATTCGTTCGGAGTTGGGTAGTCTAGGATTATAGACTAGTCATTGGGTCAAACTATAGAAAAACTAGATGCCACATTTTTTGCATTGGCCCATTAGTCTCATAGATGTTCGAAGAAAATGGTGGACGGACTGACGACGGACGGCATGCGACGGACGCCGGACGTTGAGTTGTCCCAATAGTTCACCCTAGCACTTTGTGCCAGTGCCAGGCGAGCTAACAATAACGGCACTAAAAAGAGTATTATTCTTTACTCACCAGAGGTCATATATTTTTATCCAATTTGCATGAAACTATATCAGAATATTTGTTTCCTTTAAATCTAAACAGTTTGAAAACATGGAATCTAAACCTAGGTCACTAGGTCAAATCTTACAAATGTCATGAAAAATCTTCAGAGGCCCAATCTCTTTTCTTACGAAGTTTTTCTTAACCGTCCAGTTCAATATAGATTAATTCTATTGTGTTCTAAATGCACTATCTAGTAGGATAGATTTCACATAACATTCTTAAAATGACAAGATCTGAAATGCTGATATTACGGATTATGCATATAAAATAACAAATCCACAAGGTTTCACACTAACATTTATTCCGATGAACAGCAAAGAAACATAATTTGGATAAACGTGACAAGTGACATTTTTCGGAAGCAAGTTTTTTTACCCGATGAAATAAAATATCAAACAAGTTTTTGTTATTAGATTGTTTATAGCAAGTCCCGGCCAACCCTAGGATTTCTCCCCGAGTTTACCTGCCAGTACCCCAGAATGACTCTCGTGCATACTGGTTTTGTCCTAATATTATGATAACTTAGCCAAATTGTGAGTAATGCAAGAGGCCAAAGGTAGGTGTGCAGGCTTGCAGACCAGATACGTTGTGCCAACTTAATTTGGTGCGTAACCCACTTTATCACGGGTGGTCTCTTTATTAAGTGTTACAGCGCAGGTATTGGAATCCTTTTCGAGTGAGTTATGACCCTTTTTGCAAAACTATGTCTTTTTGGAGAGGACATGAAGAGAATTTGGAGCGGGTTATTGAAGAAGGAAGATAATTTCGAAAATGTAAATCGTGTACATGTAGCCAAATATGTACAAGAAAGTTACTTATAAACTAGATGCCCACGTGCAACATGTCGAGCCCGCCATATGTCAAAAGGGCTAACTCCTTACCAAGTAGAGATGGGTCAAAATACACCTAAATATTGGATGTAACATGCATGTTGTACCACAGAAAAGTGGTCTCAATTTTTCTCTACGGCCAGTACAAAAGTTACAATATAAGCTATTTTAGTAACAAAAAAGGAAGTAATTCTAGAAACAAGGGTAGCCCATGGTGGTGAACATTTGTACAAAGTAACATCAAAATCCCTCCATGCATGAAGAAGAAATGCTCAAGACAAAGATATTTTTGACTTTGAACTTTAGCCTCTAAGTGTGACCTTGACCTTAGACCTAGGGACCTGGTTCTTGCGCATGACACTCCGTCTCATGATGGTGAACATTTGTGCCAAGTTAAATTAAAATCCCTCCATGCATGAAAAAGATATGCTCCGGACAAAGTCATTCTTGAATTTGACCTTTAACCTCCAAGTTTGACCTTGACCTTAGACCTAGGGACCTGGTTCTTGCGCATGACACTCCGTCTCTTGATGGTGAACATTTGTGCCAAGTAACATCAAAATCCCTCCATGCATGAAAAAGATATGGTCCGGACAAAATCGGACGGACTGACGGACGGACGGACGCACGCACGCACGGACGCACGCACGCACATACACCGAGCCGCCAAAAGTGACAACTATATCGAGCTAACCGCAAGCGGGCTCGACAAAAACGGCCAAATAGTTTGCATATAATTCAATATAACTAGACTTATTGAAAACCTAAAACTTGTTTTACCAAAATTGAAATACATGTATATAAGAAGTAAATATTCAGACAACTTATGTAGAAAAAATTACAATATCCAATATTTCAAAATGATTCCCATTGCTTAATATTATCGAGATAGATCCCAAAATGGTGGCCGTTATATGTAAATACTATTACTTATTTGTTTTCTGTCATATACAGATATTTATTAAAAGATCAATATACTAAAAACAGCAAAAAACATTTACTAATATAAGCCAAAAATGTGGCTATATGTCAAAATTACCAGTTTGTTTGGCAGCCTTCTGTTCACTGTATGACTTGTGGGCCATACTTATTACTCTATCATACCCTGTCATTCGTGTTTTCATTCATCCTTTCTACATAAACCTCTTACATCTCCTCTTGTTCATCCATTTCTTTCGCTCTCTTTTTTATACATTTTTGTATATATATTTTATATATGATATATATCTATTTGTGAGTAAGAACTGAATATTTGTTTTAAAATATATGGTATATCATTAAAATACACATCTTATACACTCGCCTTTCTTTCCGACATCGTTCTTTCACTCTCTCTTTTTTTTGTATTTTTGTTTCATATAACCTTTGGTGAATCATGATATGTAATATATAAACACACTGTATCATTATATATAAACACACTGTATCATTATATATAAACACACTGTATCATTATATATAAACACACTGTATCATTATATATAAACACACTTCCAATCTTTCATTCACTCTCTTTTTCTTTCTTTTTTCTCATATATTCTATTTTTGATATTCGTTAAGTAATTATTTGTACATTATTAGTATATTCTATTTCGGTCACCCTTCTTTAAATTCACTCACTTTTCTTTTCTTCTATTATCCATTATGATTTAGGATACAGTCTAAACTTTGGTTCGGTATTGTTTTTTTACCTAATACCCTATTTGTTTTGTAATAGCTTTATGAGTATGTTACTAGAGTATATTATTGAAATTCAGTAACGTCCAACAAGTTGCATTCTTTCATAAAGATTAACTAAAGTTTGGTCGCATTCTTTCATAAAGGTTAACTATTGTTTGGTTATAGAACATGTTAGATTTCTGATTATTATTGATTAAGTTTATATGACAATTGTGAACACCTATAATAAGATTGTAACCTTCTCTACAGATACATGATTGTGTATATGTGAAGTAATCAAATATGTTTATTGATATGTTTTGTTTAGGCAATCTTTATTGTCAGGTCCTCGTGAGATTTTAAGCCTAAAGGAATATTTGGCTTAGATAAATCAGTCTCGGGACTCGCTCCAGATGGAATCAATCTCCTAGATATAGTGGGAGCTCTCCGATCCCAAGGCGAATGTGGTATCACTGAATCATGACGGCGACACTCACACACTTAAGTAAAACGCAGCCAAACCATTAATAAAAACGTATAATAACATAAGTATAACCATTACACAGTTTGTTCACGTATAAAATACAACATGTACTAGTATCAAAAATGCTATTACACATGCTTATATCAGTGACTAAACATAAAATATATTTTTCCTCTTGATATTATAAAAAAAAGATACGAACACAAAATTAAGTATAGATACTATGATGAGCTATATTTACAAATTTCAAACAAAAATAATATGTGAAACTTGAAAAAGAGGACCAATACGGCACTATATCGCTCACTTGGTTACCATTGCTATGATACAATGTCAACAATCGCATCACAGGAAGTGTCAATTTTGACATGGGGTCGTGATTTAAACACTATTATTTGTAGAAGTCCACTACGTAATGCTGCATTCCAAATATTTCAGCTCTGAGTGTTGTGGTTTTAGACGAGACTATATTTCAAGTTTTCCCTATATAAGCCTATGTGAAATCAAGTGACCCCCGGGTTGGGTCAAATTTGACCCAGGGGTCATGATTTGAACAATCTTCGCAGAGTTCCACAAGGCAATGTTACATGCAAATTATGTATGTTGTAGGTCATGTGGTTTCAGAGAGCCTATAAACAATCAAGTAACCCCCGGGCGGGGTCAATTTTGACCCGGGAGTCATGATTTGAACAATCTTGGTAGAGGTCTACTAGGCAATGTTATATGCTAAATGTCTAAGCTCTAGGACTTGTGGTTTCAAAGAAGAAGATTTTTAAAGTTTCCTATTTGTTGCCATAGCAACCAGAGTTCTGCATGGAATGAAATTCTTTGAACACCTTTGATAGAACTCAATCAAGGAATATGATATCCCTGTCAAGTTTCATCAACATTTGTCCAGTAGTTTCGGAGGAGGAAATGTCGTTCGACGAATGCCGGACGGGGAGTAGTCCTTTTAGCTCACCCTGGCACTTTGTGCTAGGTGACTTTAAACAAAGTCTTCAAACATTTTGTAAATTCCGGACGATAGGCCGCGGCCTATACATAAAGTAAGTTAATATACATACAAGCGGCCTATTAAGCGAAACGGCTTGTACGACATTTTTTTTTGAAATTTGTAGTTTGAAGCGGCCATTTCGGCATTTTTTTACCCGGACATAAAACGACAGAATACGATCATTTCAAGTGAAATACACAGAGTGCTCACTTTAGGTTCTTGCTATGCTATTTGAAAATAACTCACCAATACTTTCCAACCAATTAAGCCTTCATGTGTCAGTGATTAGCGGGATTGCTTAAATATACCTTAATTTTATACAAAAGGATGTATGCATCATATTCAGCGTATTCAGATGCGGCCTATATACCGGAGCGACCTATACGTTCATTTTTGTATCTAAATCGTAGAAATAAAGGGGTACGACCAATACAATGAAGCGGCTTATTGTACGGAAATTACCATAACATTGATTTCTTAACTTTACTGCAAAATTTACATGAACAGACAGCTTACAGTCCTCTTTTTTTAAAGGAAATCTGCCGAAAAGATAGAAAAAAAGTCGCAGGAAATATTTCACAAACAAGGTAGTTAGCAATTTGTTCTCAAGCGCAATAGCACACTTGGTGACATCTAGTAACTGGTTTCTGTTTGCCATGTTTAAATTTGATAAAGTAGTACTTTTAAGTGCGATTAATGAATTAATGAACAGATTTTCAAAGAGTTTAAACAAACATGTTTAATACAGTAAAGTCCCACTATTAAGACCACCCGATATTAAAACCACCCTCGACATTTCATAATCAAACGCCCAGTTCCATAATAAAAAGGTCTCGCTAATAAGACCGATTCATTACAACTGTTTACTAGTCCAATGGGTGGTCTTGATACAGGAGCTTTACTGAAATAAAAAAAAACAAATCTTGTTTTTCTGTTAAATATGTTTTCTAATAATCTTCTCTTTCACAAAAAGCTCTTTTACGCATATATACACAAGAAAATGGGTGCTACTCCACAGTTTACAGGTGTTTCTCTCCTAGTCAACAGTTAATATTATATATGAAAGTGCATCATATCATATATCTTACATATCTATCAGTATTTTCTTAAGAACTAAGTTATAGGAAGCAATGCACTAAAATGTTTTTTAAAACTGTCTTTGTTAGAGCCACAGGCAAATGTTACCTGAAAAAGTACGTAATATTAAAAGTAAACTAATTGTAATAAACAAAGCGGTGACAGGAGCACTATGAATTTACCGATACATTGATATAATAATCATAGGACTGTGCTGGAGGAGAACTACTAGGCTGTAGATCATTCGGTTCTTTACTCCGTTAGCCGAAATCACAATCTCGTTTTAGTAGCGATTCCCACCATAAACCAGCGTTATAGTACCACACAGTAACGATTGGACACATGTTCCCTTTTCACAGAATATTTTCATGTATTTACCGTTTCAAAACTTGCTCAGATAATTCTCTGTATGAGAATCAGATCCGAAGTTTTGCCCTTGAATTAGATGAATACAACTCCATTTTTACACGGTATTTTTTAAAGGAGCCAGCGTCTTTAGTTCTGAGCAGGTATGTTAAAACTATATGTATTTACACGTGGTCATTTCC
This sequence comes from Saxidomus purpurata, assembly GCA_022818135.1. Classification (NCBI taxonomy): domain Eukaryota; kingdom Metazoa; phylum Mollusca; class Bivalvia; order Venerida; family Veneridae; genus Saxidomus; species Saxidomus purpurata. The sequence goes on from JAFMSR010000002.1 coordinate 43,172,277, forward strand.
TTTTGCTACAGTCATTGAAAAACTGCCTCATATCAGTCATATTTATTAGGCAAGATGTGTTAATATTTCTCGTGCACGTGGCTGCTCCGTTATTTTAAGAAGATCTGATATGACTTTCAAAGCACATGTCGTAGTTAGTATATGTATATCACAGAAGTCTACGGATTTGCGGATTTCAGTTTCATATACTGTTTCAATTAATTCAGTACAAACAACTCAAGTTTATCTACAGGGCGAAAGTATATAAAATAAAGATAGCTGTTACATGAATAACTAATATCCCAATAAACAACAAGCGGACGTTATGTTGTTGAGGCCTTGATTTAGAATTGTTGGTTTTAGAATGTGTTTTACACTAGTTTAAACTGAATTCTGCAATAATATCCGTCGCTTTGGTGTCAAATCCAACAATATTCAATATCCCGTTGTCTGAAGGATCAGCAATAGTGAACTCATTAGTCGCCATGGCAACAACAATAAGCTTTGCATTTGGTATTTTCATTTTATCTCTGTATTTTCTCAAAGCCTCAGATGCGTGAATTTGCCCAGTGTTAGGAACGTTGTCTGTGAACACAATGAAAACATCGATCGTCTTCTTGTTTTCTAGGGCCCAACGCATTGGTAAGGCACAATCAGTGTTGTCCATTTTAAGCGTCTTCCCTATTTCATTCATTTTCTGCATAATATTGGCAACGGTGTCATCCTTTTTAAATCTCATTCGCTTAACCTCGTCAGCAAAAGTCAAAACCTTGCAATTTACCTCGGTGTGGACCGTCATCATCACCATGGCAGCAGCAGCCTGACTGCACGTTATTTCACGACATCCAGCACATGGTACCGCCATTCCTCCACTAACATTAATCGCCAGCAGAAACCGCTTACCAGTTGCTTTGGCATTTGGATTTATAAAGGAATATTCAAAGGCTTTGTAGAGGGCGTCAATGACTTTTCTGTTAACTTCCCATTTGAATTCATGTGTTTCCAGGCTACCATCCTTTCTCCTTTTTTTTTTTTCCCCTCGTTCCTGTTTCGTAAGACATTAACGCCACCAGTATTCTGAACGGGTGGACTCTAGCATCACGTATCATCTCACGGTCATTCAGTGTTTTAACAATTTCTTTCTCTACTTCGGAACCGGAAGGGCAGAGGCCTCTTTCAGAAATCTTACGTAGATTACGCAACTTGGCTTCGGGTTTCATGCTCATTACTAACGCCTTGTAAACCTTGTCCGACTGTATCATTTGCGTTGGGACATGCTCTCTCTCTAACGCATGCTTGATAATGAGCTGTACAAGGGTATCTTCATCGGTGCAGTGTTTGGCTTTCTCTGTGGCGTCTACGAAGGATAACATTTTTAATATTTTATCATTACTCCCCATCTCCTCTTGCACAAGTTTTTTAGCCTCATTAAAGCCCTTCATCACGTATCGAAGTATTACTTTCATTTCATCATTTTTCATTTTCTTGTCCGACGGATGGGCAAGACAGAAGACATCCTTATGGGACCATTTTTCGACTTTTTTGTTCTCACTTTTCTTTGTTTCGGCTCCTTTGTCCTCACTTGTCTCTGTGAATTGCCACGCTTTATATTTGGTCAGAAGGCGTGCAGCATTCAGCGGATTTTGGCATTTGTCTTGGTACCATTTTATGACGGCATTTCTGTGAGCTCTTCCCCAGCCCTTAGATTTACCACATTTACCGCTTTCCTGTTTGCAGTAATGAAGGAACAAAAACAAGTGTGTGGGAATACGGCATATCTTAAGAAGGGATTCGTAGGCCATCTTCTTTGTTTCCACATCATTAGATCTAGCGCATACTGCAAGCGCAAGTATGATATAATTTTGCCGTGGAGTCCTACCCATCTCACTATATTCTGATAGCATTTGGACAACTTCTTTTCCTCTTTTATCGAGAATTAATCTGAAAAATGTTTACTCGAAGCTAATTTTTAGTCGAAAACTTTGATACATAACGCACTTTATTGCGTATCAATCTGAAAAATGTTAACCCGAGGCTAAATTTACAGTACAGAATATGCCTGCATACTTGTCCATTTTTGGCAGAATCTGCAACTTCATCAATAAATTATTGAGTATCGATGCTATCCCGGTACTAAAAAAGAGATATTATTATTCTGATGAAGGCTTTCGCCGAAACGTTAATACATGTATATAAAGATGATGATATATATGTTGTTGTAATTATGTGTTGTTGTTGAATATTCCATTCTTATCCCGGTACTAACGAATACTAGCATGACTAGTGTATTGAGGAGTTCAGACTTTTAGTGCACGAAATTCACGCTACACCACGCATTTGTCATTTTCGATATGAGTTTACATATACAACTTCGAAATCTCTGGTTACACAACAAAATGAAATTATTCATCATCTTTTAATGAAATATTTTCTAAAGGAAGACCTATAGATTCATAACAATGAACAAAAGATCATCACGGTAGCACAGTTTTCAGATAAGATGCCACATTTACATTTATCTTACAGACATCCATCCAGTGGGTCTCTGGAACAAATGTTATGCTAAAGTGGTTCTCATTTGCAGTACTAGTATATCTATAATGTATAAAGTTTGGAAAAACCTAACGATAATCAATATGGTACTTTTCTTGTACGTTCTGGTGTCTGTTCTGGATACTTTGCGCTTTTAATACATGTACATTTTTCTACTCACCTGTCTAAAAAGTCCAGATATTTTCGCTCTGGTACTCTATCATTAGCAATGTAACAGAAATCTGTGCCCAGGACGAGAAACCGCTCTAAACGCTCCATGTCGCTTAACTTCCATACATAGGTGTCATGTTCATTTTTTATTTGCTTCGGGTCCAACGGTTTATTTGTCGGGCACTGTACAATGAATATAAATGATAAATATTCGATCATAACAGAGCTATAACATTCTATATTTCTTAAATGTTGTTTATCCATAAATTATCAGAGTCTTCATAAATCTACACTTAAGGTAATACATGGTTCATATATTTAAAAAACTGAGTTAATTGTGTTATGCCGACAAACGTTTTATAATAACTGTATTAAAGGGGCACTCTCTACATCTATCAGATTATATTCTCGAAACATAAATAATGTGTTCAATGAACGCAAAATAACGAATAAATACGTTTCGAAAGAACAAAATATATCGAAAAATGCCCAATTTTTGTACAAATAATTAACATAGACGTTATTTAGTTCGACACCACTTATATGGAATGTCTGTTTACAGTGGTGCTATGCTTGAGAACGCCAACTTACGATATACAATATATAATCATTCATATAAATAAAGCAGCCTCTGCTCTAAATAGTTGTTTTAACGTATTATAGTTAATTCATATTCTTTGATTGACTGCGTAACAGATTTCAAATGCTGACACATTCACCTCTGCGTCAGGTATATGAGAAGGCTTCCATGGACTCTTCGTAGAAGCGTTACCCATAGTCGCTTGGTAATCTTATCCTAAACGGCTGTGTTTTCCTCCAACGATAGCTGGTATTCTGTTATATTCGCACAATTACACTAACAAAGGAGTCTGACCACATCTGAAAACTGTCGTCAATATATGTCATTTGATTCCATCGAAATACATGAAAAGGCAACATGTATGAAAAATATATATGTACAAAATGACCTGAGAAGATTATTTACGTCTCTTACAGACAAGATAGAAGACGAAACACTGTGACAACAAAGAGTGTTTATACTGCCAAGAGCTTGTCAGTAAAATGGGTGTTTTGTCTAAGAACAGGACGGGTGTTGTCTATGATAAGGTCGCTCGAAACTTGTTCGAAAGCTTGTAAATGTAAATATGGAGCTTACCCTGGATTCTGTAAGCCAACTGGAGGGAGGCGGGGAGGGGGGAAGATAATTTCAAAGAAATACATGACCTTGTATATCTGATCATGAATAACTTTGTAACATTTCAAAATTGATATGCAGAAAATTAAAAAAGCATAACTGCTGTATGCTGCATGATTATATTATGCCATTTAAAAAATAAGCCATTTTGAGTATTTCAGCCCGGTAAAAACTGTGAAACCATTCTGAGTTAAAAAGGGGCATAAATATGTCAAAAATAAAAAAACAGTGGTGCAGATGTTGATAGTAAAAATACATTTTCAGTTTCAAGTCAATATGTTCGATAGTGTTCAAGATGTTAGACTTTATAAAAATCATTAACTAAAATTTTAAGTTGAAAAGGGACATAGACCTGTAAAAACGTCCAAACAGAGTTATGGGGATTGTTTCCCCAGGTGTAGATGTTGATGGTAAAGATATATTTTGAGTTTCAAGTCAATACCTTTGATAGTATTCAAGATATTTGACTTTATAAAAAAACTTTAACCAAAATTTCTAAGTTAATAAGGGGCATAAATCTGTTAAAAATCAAAACAGAGTTATGGGGATTGTTTCCTCAGGTGTAGATGTTGATGGTAAAGATATATTTTGAGTTTCAAGTCAATACCTTTGATAATATTCAAGATATTTGACTTTATAAAAAACTTTAACCAACGCAGACGCCGACGCCGACACCGACGCCGACGCCGGGGCGAGTGCAATAGCCTCCTCATTCTTCGAACAGTCGAGCTAAAAATGTCATTTTGTACTGACTTTTTTTTACAAAAAAACATTCGATGTTTTCTATGATTAAAGACTTTCTGCTGCGATTGGGAGTTCCCCTTTAAAAAGAAACTTCAAAGTTACCTATATCTACAATTGCATCGAAAATATATTAGTGCATTGATCTACTGATTTTAAGTTGAAAATACAATAACATAGCTAAAGAAAGTAGACTGTGTAGGTCATGTAACATGCAAACCGTGGAAACGGGATAACACTTTTTGTTAGTCTGTCCCAACTTTGGGAAAATACGATAAAAAAAAATGAAACCTTAATTTTGCAGATGGCCAACCTTAACAAAGTTTGAAAGTCTTATGTCATCAACCTCTTAAAAAGTTTTATTTCTTCCAGATCATGAATTGTAAATAGGCCATTTACTGTATTGTTTATGTCCAAAATTCCCTTAAACGAAAATACCACAGTAAAATAGTCAATATATATACAATTGAATTGTTACATGCTTAATTTTTGTTCAATATTGGCCCCTTTTCGATAATTTGTAATTCTCACTTTGTACAATTATCTATAATTTGCTCATAGCAAACTGAGTGGCAGAAATTAGCCACCATTGCTTGATCTCGACCCTGGTCTTTCATGGCCCATCTTTGAGAATATAGACTGTGTAAGACATGTGCCACCCTGGTCTTTCATGACCCATGGGCCTTTCATTTTATAAGTATGGTGATAGGGAGAAGCCAAATAATTACCGCCTAATTTCTATATTGCCTACTATATCAAAAATATTTGAGAGACACATTGCAAACCAACTACATCAATTTTTCAAAAGTACTGATATAATTCACAAAACTCAATCTGGGTTTGGTCTCTTGTAATACAGCTCGTTTCAGACTTATTCTAATATGCCTATGGTATATTTCTATAGTCATTTCGAGTGCTTTAATATGATAAAGCACTCGGAAAAGTAGGCGGAGTTTCGGACATGGAAGTAGCTCCTTCCGACTTTTCTAATTTACTCCCGCGCAGAAAAACAAAATATAGAAATAGAAATAATATCTGTATAAATATATCAGTCGCATGAAATAGTTGTGATTAAGAACCTAAATATTATTTTTGGTTGCGACAGTTAAACATTAGAATAACTTTTTTAATTGATGCATGGTTAAAAGATATAAACAGTGGGAAATTAGTTGGCACTGTGTTTTTGGATCTCAATAAAGCCTTTGATTTAGTTGACCATCACATTCTTTTATATAAACTACAGCTGTATAATTTCACCGATAGATCCTTAAAACTTGTTTCATCATGCCTTTCTGATCGAAATAGCTGACAAAGGAAGGAAATATACAATCGGACAAACTTTCAGTAGTATATGGTGTACCCCAGGGTTCCATACTAGGTCCACTATTATTTTTACTATATATCAATGATATTTCCGTTGGTTGTCCTTATATCAATATAGATTTATATGCAGATGATTCAACGTTTTGACTTACATGAAATTCAAACCAAGCTGCAGTATAATGTAAATAGTATCAATGACTGGTGTATCACAAATAATTTGTCATTAAACCCAGCAAAAACTACATGCATGCTGATAGGTTCTTCATCTAGGATAAAAAGATCTAGTAGGTCTAATCTGCATCTAACAATAAAAAATAATGTTATTGAAAACGTTACATGCCAACAGATTTTAGGTTTATATGTAGATATACTTTAAGCTGGAACCATCAAATTGATTATGTATCAAATCAAATCAAATCAAATCAAATTTTATTTCATGTCGGAATATCTTTACAATAAACAATGTAGGAAAATGAACTCAAAGATTTCACTGCTAAAAGAAATACTTTACTATCTGACAGATGAAATGTAAAGTATGTTTTATAATTCGTAAATATTGCCAATTATTGATTATGGTTGCACTCTATGGGTAAAAACAACACATCTTACGCAAACAAAGTCTATGTACTGCAAAAACGAGTAGATATGTGCAAAATTATTTTAAATAAACCAAAGAGAACATCAACAAAAGAAGTATATAATGATTTAAAATTCTTAACATTTTATGACAGGTGTAAGTATCACGCCGCTGAACTGATTTATAAAACTATGCATATTTGTTTGTATATGTGCTTATTAGGTCCACCACCCTCGGGCGAGGTATATATGCGGTAGGACCCGAAAACCACCCATAAGAAAACACCAGACTATATGTATGAGCTTGTTACTTTTTCAAGTGAATCAAGGCGAATTACGCATAAGCACTGATCGGTTACTGACATGTATCTTGTTTTACAATCAAAACCTAAGACAAAATACAAATGTGCTACAAAGATACGTTCTCATTTTACAGTAAAACGTATGGAATGAAATACCTTTAGATTCTAGAATACAATGTGCTATTTTTGCCCATTTTGCAGGAGAAAAAAAAAACGTGTAGTCTTAGGGAAAATAATTATTTGCTAGGTACAAATGTCATTTTAAAACATTTTGTGACCCTTGAAGGAGAATTATTTCCGGTTTGGTGCGAGAGTCTTCAAGGGAAAAAAATATTTTTGTTCTCTTTCAATGGTGGGTGGGGTAAACTGGAGAAAAAAGACCAACACAATTTGTTCAGACATTTTTTTAGTGATCTTTCATTTCAAAATGTTGTTTATGTTATTTTTTATGTTTTCATGAAACTATTTATCAAAAATTCAAATTTTCTATCCTTGACCTTCATTTGATGACGTAGTACATTTACTCTCGTTTTAAGCGTGAGAGTACCCACTGAGTCAAGTGATATTTAGAGGCCTAAACCGAATGTGTACACTTTTTATTTAGATGGCAGTTTTGTTATAATTATATTATATGAATATTTCTTTACGAACAGAAGGTATATGCATTTTATTTTTCAAGTAAGTATTTTTCATTTGTGAACAAAACTTTTTTAACCAATCCGGTAATGCCTCTAGCGGATACACTTGCTGTGATAACTTGTCGAGAATTGCTTTCTTATTTCCATGTCTTAGCGATGTTTATGTCACAGTTTTTTCATTAAAAAATTCTTGAAAAAAAAGTTCGATGACGTCCGTTGTAAAATTATACATGTTACGAGAAGATATAACTCTTTTTTAATTGGGCCTAGATCTATGTAAAATTATACATCTGCTTTAATTATTTGCTTTTGGTTTTAAATATTTATCAAGAATCTTTTTGTAACATAATACGTGCACAAATAGATTCTAGTTGCAAAAGGTTTTTCTTGTATGCCGAAAACATCTAATACGAGACTTTTGTCACAGAATATATTGTATAACAAGACCATATGATGTAATTTAAGACACATATTTTTTAAGATCTATACAAAGGACTGGCATTCATATTCAAAATAATGTAGATACAGTATATGTGTGAAACAGAGTTGGCCTACTTACATCAGACGTTAGTTACATGCTTGAAATCATTGTAGAACACACAAGTATATAATACAAGACGAAACGGTAAATGCACACATAAAAGACGCCGCCAAATTTTCCATTTTCTTCGTAAAGTGATTGGATAGTTTTTCATAAATTCATATATATGTCATTGTTATCTACTTGAAATGACCGACTGTTTTACAGAAGTTACATAGACGGATTCGTTCATGATCATATGAACTATAAAACATGTCGATAGGAAAAACAGCATATTATATAGTATCCCTTTGTATCGCACAGAAGCAGTTTAAACTACATTTATTCATAAAATTAAACTTTACATAATTAAATAATTTACTATTTAAGCTATTTACAATCTATTAACAAATTTAGAACAGGCTTTCCGTTATAGGACCGCAATAAGACCGTAATGTGGTCCGCATTGCGTAATAAAATTCTTACTAGTTACACTTTATTTCCAGACAAAATGGATTTTTGTTAACGAAATTTATATTTCTCTTTTTTTATACGAACGGTAAATGTTATTCTTTTTCAATAAAACTTTATGAATTAAATAAACTATATAAAATATAACATCTTGGGCTGTTTTTATTAAATTTATTCAGTTGTGAACAATAATTTACATTTTGGCTCTTTGAAAAATCTATTCAGTGTGGTTTTCATCTTGTCAATTAGATGTTCATCTTGTCAATTAGACGTATTTATTAAGAAGTTTAGTTTGCGGACATGGTTTTGATTTACGTATCTGTTCTTTAAGCTTGTGTACAAATCAATGTTCGTGCCCGGAGGCCTCGAATGTTCTGTTCTTGAAGCTTGTGTACAATAATCAAACGTAGAAAAATTACGTGTTCAATTTTAATTTTTGACGAATCAATCTTTTTTGCATACCAAATACTCGACGCCGCCTTCTGTAAATTAGTCAATTATTATAAAGAACTGATACATTTTTAAACATTTTCTTGCTCGTTGACGAACTAAGACATAAAACATAGTTTCAAAGTATGTATTTGATACAGTAAAACGAAACAAGAGTGTGTTGACACTCCCTATATACACATATCGTTACATCCATCAAATGATAAAGCTACTTTCAACATTATTGTTCAATATTAAATCTATACAGAATTCATTTCAGTTCGAAGATAAAACGTCTTCTTACAGCTGATAAATATTTGAAGGTGCCGACTTGATTCCCCTTTGTAAAAAGAAATACAAAAAGAGAAAACTATTTACCTTAGACTTGTTAAAACGTTATTTACAACTCCGAATATGATGTATTGCACCAAAGTGTTGTAAACCCACTGTCAAAATATATTATTTCTGCGTATTATATTTGAAACACAGACAAAATTTTCCTTATATCAGGTTACATTTACCTATATTAGTTTACATTTTTCCTAAAATTTATCAGTTTCAAGGACGTTTTCAAAGAAACTTATTTTTTATTCCTCTTTTTAAAGAAGTAGAACATGTCGGTCAGTACATTAGTCAGTCGTTCGGTAGGCTGATCTTTTTACCGATACATCTGTCGATACATAAAGTGGGAGAATCCATTATAAAATTACCGCTTAAAATAGGAGTGTCGGTAGTACACTCACGTCGTTAGTACATACCTTTCTTTACGTCATTTAAGGTAGTAGGGGTCTAATGGACACTATTCCAAAACACATTAAACATATACAAAATGAAGACAACGTGGCAGATTGTATGTACAAGGTAAAAAGATTTTCAGCGGATTTATATTTTATTTCATACTCCGAAAGACATTGTCGTCTTTCTCAACTTAGTCACGTTGGTAGCGTGACTCAAAAAACTCTGACCGTTGATCTTAACCACTCGACATTTTTAGCTTGACTTTTCTATGAAAAGGGGAGCTATCCTACTCGCCCTGGCGTCGGCGTCGGCGTCGGCGTTGGTGTCACACTTTGGTTAAGTTTTTCGAACCACCCCACTTTATTTCAAAAGTATTAGAGGTATGGCTTTGAAACTTACCATACTGGTTTACCTTCATAACCTCCATCTACAGACAAGAGTACGTAACTCTGTCAAGGTTTTTGACAGAATTATGGCCCTTTTTTGACTTAGAAAGTGTATTGAGCTTGGTTAAGTTTTTCGTACCACCTCACTTTATTTCAAAACCATTGGAGGTATTGCTTTGAAACTAACCATACTTGTTTACCATCATGACCTACATCAACAGACAAGAGTACATAACTCTGTCAAGGTTTTGAACCGAATTATGCCCCCTTTTTACTTGGTAAATACATTGAATATGGGTAAAATCCACTTATTGCCTTAACCCTTTGAGATATTGCTTTGAAACTTTGAATGCTTGTTTACATCATTACCCCCATCTGTAGGCAAGAGAAGGTAACTCTGTCAGGGATTTATTTTAAAAATTAAGGCCCTTGATCGACTTAGAATCTGGTTTAAGTTTTTCGTACCAGTCCACTTTTTGACTAAAATGTTCGAGATATTACTTTGAAAGTTGGAATACTTGTTTACCATCATGATCCCCAAACATGGGCAGGAGAAGGTAATTCTGTCAAGGATTTTATATGAATTATGGCCCTTTTTGACTTAGAAACTCAGTTAAAATTTTCATTCTTGTCCACTTGTTGACTTAACCATTTGAGATATTACTTTGAAAGTTGGAGTACTTATGTACCATCATGAGACCTATCTGTAAGCAAGAGAAGATAACTCTGTGAAAATGTTTCTTGATTTGTACTTAGAAATTCCTAGTTAAAGTCTTGTGTGCCCTTAACTGTCAAAGTTTTGTTTTATTGGCAAGCACTAAAAAAGTCGAGCGCGCTGTCCTACTGACAACTCTTGTTTAGTGGACTTGTCAAGAATTCATGATTCAAAAAAAAATAATCTGAACGAGTGCTATCTTAAATCTCTATCTCAGCCAGTTTGCATTTACTGTACATGACCCGAAAACTAACTACATGTGGCAGTTTATGCACTGCCCAATCTCCAGTCCGTTGGCTACGTCCGAATATTCTGATACACGAAAGTAACAGAATCAGAAAACTATCTGCATGAATGATAACAAAACGTTTTGAAGCAACAGATCATTGGAGTCGGGGGAATTTATTACCAAATGAAAGCTTCTCAAAGTCGTGAGGTTACACCTCAGTTTATCCCTAGAAATCAGAAAAGCGTAGCTTGTACCCAATTCAAGTTCAGTATGAAATATCCGTGTTATTCAATAATAATTGTTGACAGGTTGTGCCGTAAAACCAATCTTCATAACCAGAGTTTGAACCCGTAGAGTCGAGGTTTCTTTCTAGGTCACATTCCAAAATAAGAAAATGAAACACACCATTATATTACCGTGTGATATGTGTATTTGTAATATTATGGGAGAAAATATATACGGAATATTATAACACTCGGTTGATCTGCGGAGGCGTATCTTTTGAGTTGGCTGTGTAGTTCCGGATCACACGAGAGGCGGAGCCACGAGTGTGATCCTGATCTATGCAGTCAACGAGAAAGATTAATACCGAATATCATGTTAAATTTTATATAAACGTTAATTTGTGTCATTAATGGCAAAAATCAACATAACGCGCTATTTCGTGTCACGTTTTATATGACGTCGATGACGTCACTTTCTTCTTCCGTGTATAAACAAACAACATTAACCAGTTCTGTGCCACGGGGCCAAAATCTGGCCAATTGATATACTACGTTGAATGCCATGGGGCCAATTTTAGGCCAGTATTTAATAGGTTATTTAAAGATGGAATATTGGTTGAAGAACAGACTATTCTATGTCACAGTAGCATTGAACATATTAAACAGTATTGGGATTGATTCGGGAAGCGTCGTGTATAAACTTTTGTGACGTCATCAACGTTATGACGTCATTTATTTTGGCACGAAATCTCGACCGATTCGCCCCATTGTCTGTGTGATGTCAAGCTTAGTGAATATCCATAGGAGGATGTAAATTGTCGTGAGTTTGGCGTAAATCTATGTCCAAAGATATTTCTACACAGAAGCAACACCTAGATATGATAGATTTCTAGTTCCTATCATGTTTAGTAGTATTGATTTAAAAAGTCGTTCGACAAAAAAATACACTTTATAACCGATTTGGATTAGTCCAGCTTGATCGAATTCCAGTCGATAAACATAGCAAATACGTCTGATCATACAGAGTAACTTTCTTCTCAAGAACCAAATGACGAATATATGGAGGTCTACAGTTTGTCCCTCTTCGATTTAATTCGAATATTAACAGGACAGCAACAAGTGCAATTTATCATGGTAGGTCAGATCGTGGTCTGACACAAGATTTAGTTTCCAATTTCAAAACTTGTTATAGTAATAAAAGAATAGTTTAGATTAACAGATTAAACTTTCGCTAAGTTAATCATGCAATACCGTTGAATTCTTTCTTCTGTTGTTTTGACAACATAAACGTCTGCTAACAAATATCGAATGCAAAAAAAACACAAATTCTGGCAATTACGTTATTCACTTGAGAATTGCAAAAGCGCACCGCTGTTCTGACATAGTAAAAAGTGATGTGTACATGTGTGATAAGTAGTATTTATAAGATAAATGTATATCAATTATTCTGAGTCGACATGTATTTTTAAAAATACTTTTGACAATATCTATTTCAGTTTTATTATCTTTATTCTGATATCTAACATAGTTAACACAAATATTAACTTTAGCGCAATATGTATTCATTAAAGTTTTAGTACTGACCAGCATACACTTCCTATACCTTGTCAGGATAGCTAATTTGCAATAACCGGACTGCGTCTTTTTCAATTTATGCAACAGACGATATACGTATACCAAGTAAGTGAAAGCGCCCAGTGGACGCACGACGGATTTTATTTCGTGTTTTCTCCAATGGCGGCTTAGTTTGGGGAAACACAGAAACAAGGCTAATAAAAAAAACACCCTGCTAGTTGTGTGTACAGGGGATGGCGTGGGGTCTTCGTATGGTGTGCGTACTGCAACACGGTTATTATAAGATACACGAAACATTCTAATATCATTAGATACAGATCAGAGGAAGTCGATGCAAGTTTGGAAAAAATTAGGTTCATATGCTTCGCGAAATCTTACGTATTTCGTGTATAATCCCATCCGCTCGTCTAACTAAATCTCGCAGATGTACAATCAAAATTTTCTGTCAGCTGGTCCAATGTCACATCGGTTGCCAGGTTATTTCAAATGATTTTTTATTTGGTTTTGAGTTTAACGCCGTTTGTCAACAGTATTTCAGTCATATGCAGGCGGGCAGTTTACCTAACCATCATTGCTGGGAAGGATCAGTACTAGATCGCTACCCTTCACAAGAAACTGCCAACTTTCCAATATAATTAGGCATGGTCGGTAGCGGGACTCGAACCAACGGCCCTAAATCAGTTACAGGTTTTGTGATTACAAGTAGCGACCTTAACCACTTGACCACGGATGCGGCGATTAATAATATCCAAAGTCAAATGTCGGTCTTCACAAATCAAAAATAAGGTTCTCACGCTAAATATTTGAACCTCCTACATGCACATAATTATAGAAGTATGTCCCCTTTCATTTATATTATTTTCATCTTTAGTTTGCCGATGATAATTATTATAAATTATTGATTTCTAAAAAGGTCTAAAGGTTAAAGATTTTGTGGTATGTTCGCGCTAGGGTGTAGCAGTTGTCAGTAAGACATGCATAATGCAAATATGTCAAACAACTTGAATTTGTTTTAAGCAGAATATAATGCCGGAATCATTTGCGCTTGGACAATTTCTGGTAATTTTGTGCACTGAATATTTCATATCGTGGCTAATTTCTGCCATGTTCCGTTTTCGCATGGCGGAGCGGAAATCAAAAGACGAACATACGACAAATTCTCTTCGGCGGTGAAAACATAAGCAATTGGGGCGCCAAGTGACAGTTGTTTTCCACCAACGCGAGTTATCGCAATCAAAGTTTCGCATTTTCGCCACGCCACTCGCCGAGATGAAAACACGACAAATCATTTATCTGTCGCATTGTCGAGTCGCATTTTCGCCCCGACGCTTTTTAGTGACTGGGCGACACGCGAAAACACGACAAACTATATAAACTATTGCTATGTCGCATTCTCGCGTGGGGCAACAATTGGAACGTGACAATGGGACAGATTACTGATTTGTCTCGTTTTCGCATCAACGGGTGGCGGGGCGAAAATGCAACATACTTTTCGCCTCGTTGCAGATACACAACGGTTGTCGCTTAGCGCCCTATTTTTCATATTTTCGCCCCGCCATGCGATAACGCGACATGGCAGCAATCAGCCATCATAATATAATGATGATAAATGCACAAACGTTTTATCTATCATAGATAAACAGGCCAGTGGTGAAAGCTACTAGTATTTCTCATCGTTTGCAATGTGCGCTAGCCAGTCTACAAATGTAAACAAGATGGCCAGGATGACCTACTATTGCTTACCAATGTTACAAAGCAGCCCAGTGTAATCACGTCCGCTGGGATCTGAGATAATTTGAGAGACATATTTCATTGAATGACTTAAAATTGAGTTACTCCTTGGAGGAAATCTAGGAAATTATTTAATAATAATATGTGATTACAAAACAAATTTCTCTACACTGAAAGTACATATAATAGAATTTATCCAATACCTAACCGGATCAACAGTTTAACCCTTTTTTGTACAATGTTAATTGCGACCGGAATCACGTTAATTGATTTAATTTATATTTTCCATTTCATTTTTGATATAAGCTACCTTAGAATATCTTTGAATTGCATTGAACTTAACTGTTACTTATGTATTGAATTAGAAAAGGTTACTTAAAAAAATTCACCTTATTTAACGGTCTGTCTAAGTATGAAGATACAAAGTTCTGATTGACAGTGGTGTTTTTGTGTTTTAATCAAGATATAAGTTTTAATCTGCAGTTCATACCCTTCTTACGATTTTTATTGTAGTAGATCTACATAGCGAAAAGTTATAATTTACTTGTTGCGAAACGTAGTGGAGAAAGTTAAAAGTGATGAATAAACATATCTTTGTTTTTTTCTGTCACTTTTATTTTGGCAGGAAATATTCAACTCATTAGTTTAGTACACCATGTCAAATATTTATTCCCAAACATTATATTTGCTGACGAAAAATATCACGATCTGCAATACATGATCTTTACAACATACATGTACAAAAAATAACAACCAGCACAAATATCTCTTAGATTCCCTTCATTGTTATACTTCAACAAATAATTTACTCACATGTATTTGATGACTTGTATAAAATGTGAGAAAGATATAAAGGGGGTCAAGATACGTTTCTGTATATTTGTTATTATGTAACGAGATACTGTATATTGTATAAGTTACTTAAGGTGAGTCATTACCTTTAGTCGGTAAAATTAAAAGTTGTCACATTTATTTAAAAATTGGTACATGCGTATATCGTGTCTATCTGCGTTGCATGGATACGTTTTTATTTTTGTGACGTCACATGACGACATTTAACAACGCCCTCTAGTGGCAGCGTACCGGAACCATCCCGTCATAAAGTTATTCTCATATAGCTTTATTGATACGTAACATATTTTCTTTCTGTAAATTCTAACAAAGTCATCAGAAAATGTATTATACATCTATTATATAAAGTAGAAAACATTTTCCTTCTCTTTCACAAAGCATGTCATGATTCCGCTTAAAGCAATTGAAATAACGTTTGAAACGTTATCGTTTTTCAACGCTTTTTTGCCGTTTTTACAAAACATTTCAAAATCGGGACGGTAAAAGTTTATGTAAATTTGACAGTGTTTATTTAATGATATTTGAACACAATTAATGAAATAAAAACAGGACGTCTTCGTCCTAGATTTTTCACAAATAACGCGTGAATGATACCACTTGAACGTCAAAAGAACGACGTTTGAGAGATGACGTTCAGTTCATGACAACATGTCACTGATAATTTCTATTCTCTGTATTTTTTAACACGGAAGTGCCACACTCCCCGTTGCTATGTAAATATGATCAAATAATTGATGTTCTCCAGGTATATATAACCAAGGATTCATCTTTTTTTACCGAGAAACGTAGTAAGCCTCTTTATAGTCCCGAAAAAAGTCAACAAGTTATGACATAACACAACAAAACTGAAAGAAATGACCATCTAAACTTTGAATAATATTCGATACATTTGATCTACATGTATCTTCTTAATTTAGCATTATTTGTTTTATTATTTCACAATGCTATTCATATAAATAGGTTTACAGTCGTTGTGAGATGAGCTAGAGTATACATGTATATACAAAACAAGTCAAATGTTTGAACGCCGCCAAATGGAGTGGGGGTTGCGATAATTAGTAATGTTGGATTTAATGTATGGTGATTAACCAAACCTAATCTTTTTGCACTCTAATTTTGTATAAGGCTGACCATTTGTTAATGTTTAATGCTAAAAAAGATGATTCTACGTCAAGTCTATAGGCATTGTTTCCTCTGTATGGAAATTGGCTGCTGTCACATTATTGAATTACAAATCATTGAAATAATAATATTTTTTAAGTCTAGAATTCTAACATATAAATTTGCTTCTATTTATATTATTCTTGTACGAAAGAAAAATTATTTCCAAGATATAAATTAATTTGTTCCCCACTATATAAAAAAATAAATTTAATTCCACTCCGGCGAGGTTTCGATCTCTGATCTCCCTCGTGCCAAGCCAGGATACATTCCACTGCGCTATCGAGGTATCGAGTATTATAGCGTATAACTTCGTTATTCACCAATACAGACTTTTGTTTCGGAATGGCGGTACAACTTTATGTAAACAAACGAATTTAACTTCCCAGACACTTTAAATAAGAAGTGGACACATCATAAGCTTGGTAGTTTCGTAAAGTATATTCAAATATATGTTAGAAAAAAGTTTCAAAGTCGGTTTAAAAGACTATCTTCAGCCGCTACCCGTCGGCAGAATCTCAGTCGTTCGTAGTCATTCGTTTAAAATCGGCTATTTCCGTAAAATTTAGACTCGGCTATTTCCGTAAAATTTAGACTGGTTCGCGATCTCAAATCAAAAGACCGCTTGTTACAAAGACACACTGTGAAATCATTCTACAGTCTAAAAGTAGTTACGTCACCCCATGGAAATTTTACTTTCTGCATTCCAATACACGCACCGCCTCCTGGCGGCGCGTAATAATACAACGGCCTAAACGGAGGACATGATTATATCGATGCTGGTTGGCACAGTTGTTTTTGTTTGTAATTGTGCTTATTGGGTCCACCATCCTCGTTCGAGGTATAGTCGGTACGACCCGTGTGTTGGCACAGTTGGTAACGCAGCCGAACATCATTCAGAATGTTTTTCATGTTATATAACTATCGAAATAACATTTAAAAAAAACTTCAAACTTTAAGATCATCTTTTTAGAAAACTTTGACATTATCGTCACAGCTATTTCGCCATCTCGTGATAGAAATATGCCACTATAGTATTACACAAATCGGTTTAAGGTTAGATGAAAAATATTCCAAAACGTAAAATATCTGATTTCCAATCAAGGCACGGAAATGTCCTGCTAATCTGAGATCAGCGGCCGGGAAATCGAACAGATCGTAAGTCGTTACTTACGAATGCGTTTATGAGGATGCTACGTACGACACTATTTCACTAACTCTAAGGTTCCCGTTACGTCTTATGCTCTCGTAAATTATATAAAGTGTATCGTTGGTTTTCGCGAGTTAGCACTGAATTATATTCGTATAAATTGACTTTCTCCTGTATTTTTAGTTCACCTTGAGCACGCAGTGACCTCTCACACCACTCGCCATCCATCGTGCGTCTGTCATCCGTCCGTCTGTCAAATAGTTCGTCCCACTTCCGCGGCATCTCCTATTAACTAAATAATAATAATAATAATAATCTCTTTATTTACAGAAGGTAACTCATTCAGACATAACAAATATTAAGTGCAGTACATTAATAGGTGATAAATCTTATATACAATGAGGCCTTCTTAAACAATTTAAATGATAAATATTATTCAACTTTACAGTGATGTTTTGGGTGGTTTTATTTAATATTTGCAATGAGAATGCATTCCATCATTGCAGTTATTTTGTTGTTGCGGCAATAAAAGGAAAACATAATCATCTTGTGCGCAAGTCGAATACTTTGACAGTTTTTTTAACTGCACAAACTTGATAGTATTTTACTTTGTAAATATTTGATGACAGATAAAAATGTTATGAACAGAGATAATCCCTGAAACTTCAAACAGTTCCTAAAATCCAGGATCATCCTACTTGCAGGTGACTATAATTTTTTAATTCCTCAATTTTGAATAACATGTACAGTTACGACTCAAAATGTTACGAATTTTTGCTTGCTGAAACTGGTCAAAATAGCTCTCTTTTGTGGAAAGAATGAAAGTCGGACTTGGCTTTTATTTCAGCAAAATTAACTCCAATTTTATATTAGTTCTGGATTATAACATAACATAATAATATTATATAGTTTATTCGGCATTAAATTGTAACATACATATTTATAGCAGCAGGATATAGTGTTTTAGTATACATGTACATGCATGGAAAAGTCGACTGTCTCAGTGGTTATGTTTTTAATCAAGTAGATTGCCAAGCTACTGTAATCTCCGAGACAATGTTTTAAGGCGAAGTGTTTGGATCCCAGGTAAGAACGTACACTATGAAAAAGTTGCCAAAGACGGTCATCTTAATGTGATGTAACTAAAGCAATATTCAAAGTTTATTACGTTCGATTTTGTATATCAAATGAGTGCGGAGAGGAAAACTGCAATACCCACT
The DNA here is from genome assembly GCA_022818135.1 of Saxidomus purpurata. NCBI lineage: Eukaryota > Metazoa > Mollusca > Bivalvia > Venerida > Veneridae > Saxidomus > Saxidomus purpurata. The sequence goes on from JAFMSR010000002.1 coordinate 43,191,135, forward strand.
TAATCGTCTTATGACTCATGTATCAAACCCGGATCTAATTATGCATGTTTGAGGTAAAGTATACATTACAGAATCCGGGACGGCTAACTTGTGTAGGTGTTTATATAATGATATATACAAAAGGATATGGATTTTATGGTATAAACACCTGCACCATCTTCTATAAAATAAATCATATTTTATTAAATATTTTGAAGTATGATACGGTATTAAATGTCATATATTATTTGATAATTGCATATTGTAGGCAGAAAAACATCATTATTTAAGCACAAAACATCCTGCAGTCTGTATGCAATCATCATTACAATTCTGATCTTCGTAAGTTCACCATTGAAATACAATAAAACTACACTTAGCATGGTTAAAATTCGTTTTGAATGCGTTCGGAAAACAGGATACGTGTCACGTTTTATAAATTACTTGATGAAATAACACACAAACGAAAAACAGTTTTAATTGCACGCCACATTTTCAAAAGTTTAATGATTACATGTTATGAAAGTAATTTGACAGTACCTTGTAAAATTGAAGGCTCATTGACGCCGCCGTTGAACGGCGGCGTCAGTATTGAATAGGTTTCAAATTTGTACCATGGGGTTGCATAATCGAATAGTGAGCAGCCAATATTATTATTGTAAATCTAAACTATGTTCTATGTATGAAAAATGACTTTTATGAATCATTAAATTGTATTAAGTCATTAAAAAAACAATACAATACAAAATACACATGTCTCCTTCCCTTTGCAAAACTTTGGACACATTTAATGAGTATTTAATAACTTTTCCACAAACTCGTAGACCACGGGTTTTTTATAGCTTTGTTTACGGACCTTACGATCCGATTCATCAAAGCTCAGAAAAAAAGATTCGGAAGATGTTTTGCTATCTTAAGACACTCAGATAATAGAATACATGGCGCCTACGTGAAAAATCAATGAAAACCCATTTTAATTACTACATATTAGACTATAATATTGAAACTGTAAAGAAAAACCGTTCACCCAACTATGCAATACGTAGGGCCCTAACGGAATTCCATTCCATCATTTGTAAACAAAAACAATAATCAGCCAATGGAAATTCTGTAAAATGTATACGTCACAGCATAATTAATCATGTGGATTTCGTCTCTTTCCGCCATATTGCTGGAGTGTATATATGCTTCGGGAATAGAAAGAAAGAAAAATCCACATTACTAGCTACAGGGAGGGAGGGGCAGGTATATCTGTTTTACAGATAGTTCTTTTCCACAATATTTAGACCCGGTGTAAATTATATGTGCACAGGTTTTTGCCTCTGCTTCCTATTAACCGACCTGTAGTCAGTGAAATTGTGGGAGGAGCCATGGTTATAAATAGTTTTGTGTATCAGTTCCTTGGTATCTAAAAATAGCCAGTGTAAAATTAGCATCCGAAAATAATTAATGTTGTGAGAAACAATATGGAAGTTACATAAGGGTTTAGTATTATGCTAATTACTAATAAAAACTTTATTTTTATAAATCAGTTTCATAAACAAAAAGGACAGTATACTGGACAGCTAAATACACAGAGGCACGGACCGGTATTACTGATTTCCGAAAACAACTTTTTACCGGAAACAACCAAAAACAAATGAGATTACCGGAAACAAGTCTTAATTCAATAGTTTTTATGTTAAATACACTTTTTATTCTAAATGATAAAAATTAATGTATCTGTTGAATATGTGTAATTTTATTTTATTCTTTGATTTATGTACCGGTTGTCACTGTTTAGTTTCACGTCTTTGGTACGACGTGGTTTGAACACGCTACGTCTCTCATTAGAAGCAGGCGTTCTTCCACCAGGATATCTAGGATTTCTGACACTGATATGTGTTATCATTGAATTCTTTATTATAACATAAAACTTATGAATGGTTTTACATACTCAAGAAGAAAGTATTATGTAAATGTTTTTTAAGATGTTTAAAGAGCAAATATTTTAGCAACGTCAATTCGTTTAATTAGTCACAGTACTGTTTCCCGTGCGCCTGACGCCAACGTTACACGTGCGTAAAATCTACAGGACAGAGATAAATGCGCTACAGCATTTTCACATGCGTAGAAGCTAGGGGATTATTTTGAAATATGTAGGAAAAACTTTAAAATTTTCTCTGAAACCACAAGGCCTATGAGCTTAGATAGTTAGCATGTGGCATTGCCTAGTGGATCTCTACTGAGATTGTTCAAATTATGATCACCGAGTCAAAATTGACCCCGCCCGGGGGTCACTTGTTTTTACAGAGGCTTATATATGGGAATTTTTTTTGGATCTTCTACTTTGAAACCACAAGGCCTAGAGCTTAGATATCTTGCATGTGGCATTGTCTAGTGAACGTCTACCAAGATTGTTCAAATCATGACCCGGGTCAAAATTGACCCCACTCGGGGATCTCTTGATTTTACATAGGCTTATATAGGAAAAACTTTAAAGATCTTTATCCCTGAAACCACCTCTACCAAGAATGTTCAAATCATGACCCCCAAGTCAAAATTGACCCTGTCTGCTATTGTTGACTGAGCAATATAGGGCCATCTTGGCCCTCTTGTTTTTTTGTTTCATCTGATATGGCACTTGTCAAGACACAAAGTGAATAAAGTTAAACTGTTACAAGATTAAATGACTACCTGTGACATGGTGGAGTAAATGTAAATACTTGTAAGAATCGTTGACAGAAGTATACTTTGTTTGTCAATGTGTTAAAGTATTAGGTAAGCTCATGAGAAGTGAATAAAAAGTAAGATAAGATATTACATTACTCGTATTTACTAGTATTTAGAACGGACAAAACTGCTTTTGATTCAACTGTGCTACTAAAGTGTCGAGTTGCCTTTTTCCTGGAGCAATAATTCGTCCCAGCTTTTTCTTTTTAAAAAATCAAATTGAAATTTTATCATCATGCACAAATAAATGTCGTGATAGATTTTAAACTTTCATCAATTTAAAGTTTAGTCAGGTTTCTTTCACATTAGCGTATGGCGGCATACAGTAATTTAATCCTGATGTTTGTTTGAGGTTTTTTCTGCATGCAGTGTAATATCTTAAACCATCCCTCATTGTGCAGACTGCATATTAGATTACAATTTAATGTCTGCAAAACCGATTACAAGCACAAAGGTTCATAAAGCATACATTTATTGTCGGCAATTGTCAAACTGTGCACGAATAAAAAAAAAACATCACTTGATTTTGATTTGATGAGAATTTTATCAAGGTCCGTCCAAAAGAGCACTTATGTTAGCTTGATATCTGGATGAGACCCTGGCATGTCTCCCGTCATGCCTAAAAAACTAAATTTTGAAGCCAGAAATAGGAGAAATTTACCTGACTGCAATTTCCAGCTAGTATAGCCAAAGGTTGAATTTGATTGCTTACCAAAGAGAAGGCCAATCACGGCGACCAATGAGATCTAAGTGTGATTGACATAGAAAAAAACAAAAAAACAAAAAAACATCACATTTATGACAGGTGAGATCTACCCGGAAGAACGGACTTTGAAAACAAATTCTTTGTATAAATTAAGCGTCACAATTTGAAAGTGACATACGCATGTGTGTTTGTGTGACATTACACCAGTCTATGATTTAAAATGTAAGACAATTTCCCGTGAAAACGTGTCAAAAGTATGTACAAATTCTTTTCACAGGTGTTACATCTGCTTGTTTACGATGAGTTAAAACAAGTGTCAAAATAAGTCAACTTGCTACAATACAGATCTAACTTTAACCAAATGCACCTTTTAATTTACTCATTCAATTTACACATTTCATGGATAAAGGGTACAGAGACTCGTTAAAGTCGGTACAATCATCGTTCACTTTTTTCCTCTTTATATTATTTCCGCGAACGCACCCGATCTGTATTACGATTACATTTTTAAGTGACTGTGCTTATTAAAATATTGTAAAGGTAAGCGAAATCCTACAAATATTTTATTTATTTTTACACCAATTTGTAGTTGATATAATTCCCTTGCCGATATCACTGAAGCAAAAACCATCTTTTAAATGATGTTCTTTATATGGGTCAAATTATTGAGACAAATGACCCAACAAATTGACTAAAAGTCATGCAAGCCTTAACATTTCATACGGAAAATGCGGTGGTACTTCTTTGAATTAAAAAAGGTAGGCGAAAGACCAAATTAATCTTTTTAAACTTTACACCATTATCAAGAGAAAAAATAATATTTGTCTGACCGAAGCAAAAACGATTAATTAAACAGTTTTGATTTATAAGGATTGAACCAATATTTCCCATCTTTGTTTCATGTGTAAAAACCGCGTCTAATTGATTATCGGGAAAAAATGAAAGTTCCATATGTTTCCATAAATATATAGGTAATAAATGAAATATTGAGAAATTGCTTGTTCCATCCTTTAAAATATTGGAGTTTTCGGAAGTTACGTATGAAAAAATGAGTCCAGTGACTGTTTGACATTTTCACTCCGTGTACGTAAACGATCACTTTGTTTACGGAATACCTATTCCTAAAAGCGTCGTCACTTTTTCGCGTTGCAGTGACATTATTCAAGAGCGCTTTCTGAAAAATCTAGCCGAACACATCCCATTTTTATTCAATTATTCAGTTTCAGATATCAAAAATAGTAAATTGTCAAAATTTCAAAATCTTTCACCGTCTACTTTTTTGGTTATTCTCCGAAATGCCAAAATTCATGGAGCAGAAAAATGTTGTTTCTGACGTTTTTCTGTACGTTTTCGACGGAAATGTAATACTTTTTAAACCAAAGTGTAATAGTTTGCACACCGATAGATAGAATATTTTGCAAGTATTATAGCAAACTTTGAAAAATAAAAGTAGGTCCACAAATGACAAAATAACATAACAATAACCACATGACGGTATGCTTCCGGTACGCTGTCGCCAGATGGCGTTGTTAAATGACGTCACGTGACGTCATGTGAATAAAAACGTTACCATGCAACGCAGATGGGCACAATATACGCATGTACCAATTTTTAAATAAATGTGACAACTTTTAATTTTACCGACTAAAGGTACTGACCTACCTTAATTGTATCTACGCATAATTCGTGCTTCTGTCGTTTTTTAAACATCCATTTCATTCAATATAGCCAAGTTCTCGCTGCTAGGCTGCTAAGCTGCCAGTCTGCCAAGTTCACGCTGCTACGCTGCCAGTCTGCCAAGTTCACGCTGCTACGCTGCCAGTCTGCCAAGTTCACGCTGCTACACTGCCAGTCTGCCAGTCTGCCAAGTTCACGCTGCTACGCTGCCAGTCTGCCAGTCTGCCAAGTTCACGCTGCTACGCTGCCAGTCTGCCAAGTTCACGCTGCTACGCTGCCAGTCTGCCAAGTTCACGCTGCTACACTGCCAGTCTGCCAGTCTGCCAACTTCACGCTGCTCATTTTACATGTAGTATCACATTTATTTACTGACGGGCGGTTTACCTGAACATCATTCCTATGAAGGACTTATTACCTGACTCCAACCCTCCATACGAAAATTCACTGTCAACTTTTTCGCAAAAAGGGTCAGGGTCGCCAGAAGGGCTTGAATCTATACGACCTTTAGTCAATGACCTTTAGTCAATGAGAGGTTATGTGATTTCTAGTCAGCGACCTGAGCCAATCGACCACGGTTATGAGACAATTCAATACAGACGAACTTGTAAGGTAGCAACCGCAATTAAGCAGTCACTAGTCTTAAACTCTGTTAACTCTGTATGTATCTCAATCGAAGATTTTGTCAATCTTAATTCAAAATTGTTTTATCCCAGTTGACAGTTTTATATCAAATACACCTGTAATTAGCAGTCGCACCTACATTTATCATAAATAGCCTTTTTTTATACATCTCTTTATTTGGTTGCTTAGGTGAAGTTTGCTTGTTCTTACCTGCACAGCTATAGCCAATAGTCCAGCGAACATAACGATCGACTGAAAAACGTCCGTCCATATCACAGCTTTCATTCCGCCCTGAAAATTATATTGCGTAAGTTTAAATGAATAGGCTATTCAAGGAGCATAACATCCATGCAAATGTGTAATATATTAGAAAATGCCGGAACAATTCATGCCTCATGACTTTATTATTTAGAAGATTCCGATTCCATGATATCAACAAAGGTAATAAATTCACGAGTTAAACTTAACAAATTCACTTTACGAATTTTAGCATTTACATATCATCACGAATTGATGATTTCAACTTCATGAATTCACGATCCTCACCTCATGGATTTTTTATTTCAACATCACGAATTCACGCTTTCAACGTTAAATCGGAAACTTCATATAGCCTTGAATTCATGAAGAGTGAATGTCCCCGCCGGCCGCTGTCTTTTGTAGTAACATGATACAATCTGAGTTTTGTTCATCGACCCCGTATGAAATCTACGAAGGTAGTGCACCGCAAATATAGAATGTTTTTTAGAGTAATCCCCCATATCCAAAGACACCAATGGTGATCATATCAGTATCTTACCAAGAATGTATAGAAGGTAGACACGCCCCCTATTATCACGATGGTGGCCCAAGTTGGAAAGCCAGTTACTGAAAAAAAGTTTAAAACCATGTTTTATTTTTAAGTTCATAAAACTGAGTTTTATACATGTATGACGTACCTGTCAAATTTTACTTTATTATTTAAATACTCATATAACCATATTTTCTATTTGGAAATGTCTTTCATTAACTTATGTTCAACACGCCAGAGGCCCTCTCTCCAGTAATCGTGTACCCATTGTCAGAGAAAAAGAATTTCATCATAAAAATGTTTAAATATAAGGCCTTAATAATTTTACTGTAGAAATATTCACGGGCCACGAGTTTTCAAATTATTCGCGGAGATCTTCTGCCGGCGAATCTATTAATATTTTTACACATACACATGTACTGATTTTCTGTGTCATCGCGAGTTCAGTACTGCGCTGATATATCTTTAGGCAGGTAAAATGGACTGTTTTGCGAAAATTTAGCTCCGCCAATTCAAGTACGGTTACAGTACGACAACTTAAAAAAAAACAAATGACACATGTAAGTTAAGCGTAAAACCACAATACTTACCCGCTTCCAGTGCAGTCGATGGGGCATATGACGCAATACCCATATAGATGATCTGAAAACAGTATAATCCTCGAGATATAAATGTACATCAAGGTCAAGGTCACCGTTACTAAAAATAGATTATGACTACGAGATATATCTTTATATACAGGGGCCGTATTTGATACAACACAGGACAAACCTTGATGTAACTAAATTTTCTTTCGCCTTGGATTATAAATGGTGTACCGGTGTAATACAATGCCCTTCGTCAAATAGAGGTTACAGTGGTTCCAGGTTAGCGACTCTAACCATGCAAGGGAGCGGTGGTGTAGAGGATAAGGTGTCTGCCGCTAATCCCGGAGGTTACGGGTTCGAGCCCCACCGGGGTTACGACCGTACCTCCTCATATGACTACCAGTACTGGTTTTTCCATGAAGCGGACTCGATAAGCTTGAAGCATACCTTAGAGAGACTCGATAAGCTTCAGACTTCATTCACAATCAAGCTAAAATAAATTAGTATAAACTAAACAATGCACTCGGCCTGGGAAACGCTTCACATATATACGTGGTATGCATTGATACAGTACAAGATATGACCCCCGAGGCACATACCTGTTGTACAATCATTATCAGACCTCCTGTCAGCTTGGCTGCCTTCGAGTCAAAGCGTTGTCCTAGATACTGCAAATTTATATATACTTTATAATATATAAATCAGTGATTAATGTCTTCAAATTATGATGGTCACTTTAAAGGGTTATACATGTTTCACTTTAAAGTAAAATGTAGTTGTGACTCTGAAAGCTTGGAATAACACTTAGGCCACACCAAATTAATTACTTGGTCGACGGATTTCCCGCTCCATTATTTTTCAAAATCAAAAAAAAAATATTTTTTTTCAATTTGAGCTTCCGCCCGCATCAATTTTATAAACCAAGACCAAAAATTCAAAGCGGGCCTTTTTGTCGCGGAGAACTCGTAAATTTAGTACTTTCAAACCTACAATTCGATTATAAACGCCAGCAGAACATGTTCCCGCTACTTTATTTGTATAATCATGACTACCATATTGTCAAAATGGAAGCCACCAGTTGCATAGAATGACCGAAAAAAACGAAAAAGACCGAAAAACAGTTTATGAAGACCGAAAACAGCTTATTTTTCAAAAGAGTATATACAACTTCTGTTTAAATGAAGAAATTTGTAAATATTGTATTACAAATCAAGTAGAAAGATCGAAAAACAAATATTGCAGACCGAAAACTTTCTGAAATTAGCACTCCAGATTTTGTAATGGATGCAGCACAGGAACTTATCAAAACAAACAAAAAATATTCATTATATACAAATTCCTGCATTTATTTAATACTTAAGGTAGGTCAGTACCTTTCGTCTGTCAAATTAAAAGTTGTCACATTTGTTTGAAATTTGGTACATGCGTATATCGTGCCCATTTGCGTTGCATGGTAACGTTCTTATTCATGTTACATCACATGACGTTATTTAGCAACGCCATCTCGCGACAGCGTACCGGAAGCATACCGTCATATGGTTATTGTTATGTTATTTTGTCATTTGTGGACCGACTTTTAATTTTCAATTTTTGCTATAATACTTTTAAAAAATTCTATCAATCGATGTGCAAACTATTACATTTAATTTAAGAAAATATTACATTTTCGTCGAAAACGTACAGGAAAGGGTCAGAAACGTCATTTTTCTGCTTCATGAATTTTGGCATTTCAGATAATAACACAAAAGAACTAGACGGTGAAAGTTTTTTAAATTTTGACAATTTACTATTTTTGACATTTGAAACTGAATAATTGAATAAAAATGGGATGTGTTCGACTTAGATTTTTCAGTAAGCACTCTTGAATAATGCCACTATAACGTGAAAATGTGATGCCGCTTCTAGGCATGAGTATTACTGAGTAAAGTGATCGTTTACGTACACGCAGTGAACATATCAAACAATCACTGGACTCATTTTTCATTCGTAACTTCCGAAAACTCCAATATTTTAAAGGATGGAACAAGCAAGGTCTCAATAACTCAATCATTACCTATATATTTATGGCAAAATACTCTACCAGCCTACTATTTCTTGAGTGTTGTCTCACAGAAGCTGTTTTAAACGGTTTTCACAAGTTCTCGAAAATACAAGTCTTAAATGTTGCGAGTTAAAAGTTATCCTGACAACTCAGCAGACCGAATGATTATAACCAACCGACCCAAGAATAAGAAGTGTCCTCTTCAAAGGACCATGTGTAATAGCAAAGGCAGATATAATGTTACCTATGCTTGATACACGTACTTGCAAACATGAGTGCATCAAACCTGGCATTATAAAGAAATAAAGGTACATTTCCAATTTTTTCCAAATAAAAGCCTTACAATTCAATGTTCGGTAGTTATCTCAAACACTTAAAATTCCTGAACGGCTCGTCGAATGTTGACAAGTATTTTCTGGGTAAATCTCACGGACATTTTTTGAAGAAATCCCCTTTGACAGTTACACTTGTTGCAGAAAAGTAATGAGCATCAACAGAGCATACATATGTGTTTGCAATTTTTTGAACGCTGCCTTAGACCTACATGTATTATTGTTATCGGTTGTGGAAAAAATGCGGTAGCTCCCACAGACCCTCTCTCGTTGATAACTCTAGGGAGAAGAACAATCAGCCATTTATAGCGAAACGAGTATTTCAATACTCAATTCGGCGTTTACAGTTATAAAATAGAAAGAATCGTTAATATTTTGACTCAAAAGAGAAAACACCTTTACCTGTGTAACTTAAAATACAAATTCTTCTTTGTATTTCGACTAGAAGTTACTGCTAATTAAAACGTAAAGAGTCTATGTATCAGTGCCAGATGAGGTTTTCTGGGGGTTTGCATTTTTGATAGTGCAGTGTTTTCATTTATAACAAGCATGCCATCCCATTGACACAAACGTTTCATGTTTCATAAACTATTACTCTGTATCATCCATGTTAAGGGAAGAGCTACTCTGTGGATGCAGCGTCCCCTTTTCACTGTGTCTTGCAACTTTTAGGTGATATATGAAAGGACACTATATCGGAAAACATTTTCTTGCATATCGGATCAGCATTTCAGGTCATTTTACCAATGCCGTAAAAATCGGTCTGGCACCCCTCCTATGCCAGACGACTCTCGTGAATTTCTTGTGACGTTACATTATAAACATTGTGACATCACTTTCCCAAACACAAAGTCTGTATTTCGTTTGTTTTATATGAAAATGCATCATTTCGATTAGTTTGAATATAGAAATCTTCTTTAAAGTGCAAGACGGTATGCAAGAAAAAAATTCATACAAAACAGTTACCCTCAGTGACGGATATTTCGTTCTGAACCTCGTGCTCATGACAGAAACTATTATTGTTCTACAATGTGTCTTTACTAATATTAAACAGTCACTGAGATCAATTTGTAAGTTATACACTGATTTACCCGCCTAGCTTCGTCTATCCGTAATTTTGACGAAAAAAAATTGTACAACAGATTTATCATAAAGTTAATTTTGCCATTCGACCCTAATGATATTTCAAACATTGTTAAAACGAATTGACCCCAAAATTGATGGAATGAAAACAAAACTCCTGCGTTCGACGAATCGCCAAAAGTATGTTCCATTTTGGACGCGTATGAAAATCGGGTTTAATACAGAATGCAAAAGTGGCCATAACGTATAAAGCGTATTTGAAGCATGTACAGTTTTTCAGGATATAAACTAAAAGTATCCTATTCCCTTTCAAACATTTTAACCATGACAAGTAGTACAATGGTTTACGATGCTTTTAAAAGATGACTTGTTATATCAGATTCGAAGATCAGAATTTTAATTATGTTTGCATACAGACTGCCTCGGATCGCAATAAAAATCTCTTAAATTTCGATTGCTTTGTGCTCAAATAAGAACGTTTAGATAATGATGCTATTCTAGTCACAAATGGTGCAGCTATCAAATAATGAAATTCAATATATTTGATAAAGAATAATTTTTAAATTAAAGATGGTGCAGAAGTTTATACCATAAAATCTACATCCTTTTGTATATATTATTACATGAACGTGCATAATTAGATCCGTGTTTGATACATAAATTAAAATATGATGAATCAGTTTTCAAATTTTATACTTTCAATGAGATCCTATTCTTCACATCTGCGACACACTGGGAAAATATGGTCGTACAAACCATGTACTAATCCGCAAAAGTATGTGTAGACAAAGACATAACGTGTAACATTTATTTTAGACACACTATATTTCATAGTTATAACTAGGTCTGCAGTATAATATAATATTGACTGCAAAAATCGTTGAACCGTTAATAATAAGTGCACCGTAGTTTTATGATGTAGCTCTAGGAACACTATGAAGGAAGAATTGACAACGCCAAAAATACCATAAAAAGAAATTCAATACATCTAAAGTGAAACTTGTGGGAAATTGTATGCAAAGAATACTGTGTGCTTTAGCACATGCTCTACAGTCAAAACCTGTGATTACAGACCACTGGCAGGAAAACGATTAAGATTAAGCGGGTATTGCATTTTTCAAAGCCACACTCATTTGATATACAAAATCAAACCTTATAACTTTGATTATTGCTCTAGTTACATCACATTTTGACGACCGTCTCTGGCAATTTTTTTGATATTGTCCGTTCGTATCTGGGATCCAAACGCTTATCTCAAAAAAATTGTGAGATTATAGCAGCTTGGAAATCTCTTGATTAAAAACTTAATCACACGAGAGAGTCGACTTTCCCGTGCATGTATATTAAAACACTATATATCGCAAGCCATTTTACTATTCCTAAAAGAGATATCTCTCCAATTTCAAAGAGGTATCGTTCGTTCCAATAAAATATCTCTTTCACGCCGAGAGATATCTTTGTATCACAGAAAGATATCTACTGAATATTAAAAGATATCTCTTTTACTTACAGAGATATCTGTTTAACATCATTAGAGATATTTTTCTACTTTTGAGAGTTATCTCTCAATTTTAAACAGATATCTCTTTTTCATAGATATCATTTGAAGTAGGAGAGAACTTGATTACACTCAAATATATCTCTTTAGAATTAAGAAATATGTTTCAAAAGACGAAAGATATTTCTAGATAAAAAAAAGATATCTCCTAATTTACAGAGATACCTAAGTTTAAGATATATCTTCCCTATTTTAGGAGATACCTCTTTGCAATCAGACAGATATCTCCTTTGGGGTTGAATAGTAGAAGAGATATCGCTCTTATTTCTAGGAGATATCTTTCATTTTGATAAAGATATCTCTTTAACACTGAGATATATCTTTGTATCACAGAAATATATCTCCTGAACTTTAAGAAATATCACTCCCACTTACAGGGATATCTGTTTAACATCATTTGAGAGATATCCTTCTATTTTCAATAGATATTTCTCAAATTTACAGAGTTATCTTTTTAAGAAGGAGAAATATCTATGAACGACAGAGAGATATTTCTATAACATTGAGATATATCTCTTTAGTATTGGGAGATATCTTTCTAAACCGGTGAGATATTTCTATTGAAAGAAAGATATCTCCTAATTTACAGAGATATCTATGAATTTATTAGATATCTCCCCTGTCTTAGGAGATATCTATGAAATCAGAGTAATATCTTTTTTTTGATGAAATAGTAAATTGGCTTGCCATAACTATATCCCAGAACTAATATAAAATTGAGTTTATTTTGCTTAAAGAAAAGTAATAAAATAACATAAAAGGCCGACTTGCATTCTTTTCACAAAAAAGTGGTATTTTGACAAGTTTCAGGAAGTAACACTTTGAGTCGTAACTGTACATGTAATTCAAAATTGAGGAATTGAAAATTCAAAGTCACCAGCAAGAAGGATGTTACTTGAGTTAAGGAACTGCTTTAAGTTTCTGGGATTATCTCTGTTCATATATCTTCATGTATCATCAAATGTTTTTCAAAGAGAAATACTATCAAGTTTGTGGAGTTAAAAAACTGTCAAAGTATTCGACTTTCGGACAAGATGATTAGAATATTTTCATTTCTTGCCGTAACAAAAAAAAACCACGATGGAATGCATACTTATAACAAATATCAAATAAAACCACCCAAAACATCCCTGTAAAGTTTGAACAAAATTTATCATTTAGTTAATAGGAGATGCCGCGAAAGTGAGACGAAATATTTGACTGACGGACGGATGACAGCGCACGATGGACGGCGAATGATGGGAGAGGTCACTGCGTGTTCAGGGTTAACTAAAATACAGGAGAAAAGCAATTTATGCGAAAGAATTCAGTGCTAACTTGCGAAAACCAATGATACACCTATATATAACTTACGAGTGCGCTATTTACGAATAATAAGACATAACGGTCACCTTAGAGCTAGTGAAATATGGTGACTATAAGTCAATCGTAACATTCATAAGGAACGACTTACGAATTTTCCATTTACCGGCCGCTGATCACAAATTAGCAGAACGTTTCCGTGCCTTGATTGGAAATCAGCAATTTCACGTTTAGGAATATTTGTGTAATAATGTGGTTGCATATTTCTGCCACGAGATGGCGAAATAGCTATCACGATAATGTCAAACATTATCTAGATTATTCGAAGTTTTATATCTTACAGTTTCAAGTTTTAAAAAAGAAGTTATTTCGATAGTTCTAAACCATGGAAAATATTCTGAATGATGTTCGGCTGCTTCACCAACTTTGCCAACCAGCATCGATATAATCATGTCTTCCGTTTGGGCCGTTGTAATATTTTGTATATACATGTATACTACAGCTCATCTCACAACGGCTGTAAACTTATTTATATAAATAGCACTGTGAAATAATAAAACAAATGATACTGTCTTAAGAAGATAGATAAAACGTTACGAATATTATTAAAAGTTTAGAAGGTCATTCCATTCTGTTTTGTTGTGTTGTGTCATTATTTGTTGACTTTTCAGGACTATACATGGCCTTCTACGTCGTAAAAAAGATGAATCCTTGTTTATATAGACCTAGAGAAATCAATTATTTGATCATATTTATATCGCAACGGGGAGTATGGCATTTCCGTGTTAAAAGAATACATGTACAGAGAATTAAATGATCAGTGACATACATGAATTGTCACGAACTGAACGTCCTCTCTCAAACCAGACACTTGGGTTCCGTATCTCGATATTCTGTCCATTGATTGACTGAATCTGTTCAGTGTGTATACTGGGTTGTTATAGTATGTAAATATGCTAAACAATACAAGAGAGACACTGTTGGACCAGAAAAGCGAGATACGGAACCCAATTGTCTATACGTGTCTCAAACGTCGTTCTTTTGGCGTTCAAGTGGTATTATTCACGCGTTATTTGTGAAAAAACCAAGTCGAAGACATCCCGTTTTTATTTCATTAATTGTGTTCAAATATCATTAAATAAACACTGTCAAAATTACATTAACATTTACCGTCCCGATTTTGATTTTTTTGTAAAAACGACAAAAAAGCGTTGAAAAACGATGACGTTTCAAACGTTATTTCAATTGCTTAAAGCGGAATCATGACATGCCTTGTGAAAGAAGGAAAATGTATTTTACTCGTATGTATAGTACATTTTCTAAGGACCTTGACAGAATTTACAGAAAGAAAATCGGTTAAATATCAATAAATCTATTTGAGAAAACTTCATGACGGAATTGTTCCGGTACGCTGCCACTAGAGGGCGTTGTTAAATGTCGTCATGTGACGTCATGAAAATAACAACGTAACCATGCGATGCAGATGGTCACGATATACGCATGTACCGACTTTCAAATAAATGTGACAACTTTTAATTTTACCGACCAAAGGTACTGACCTACCTTAATAAAATTTCTGTTCTGTATAAAACTGTCAAATGTTTTGTTTACTGTGAGTGAGTTTCAATGTTTTACTTCATAGTGAGTAAATTATGTATCAAGCGTCTCAAAATATACACTTGCGATTTTATGAACACTGCCAGATATTAATGAACGACAACTTCGAAGTTGTACTGAAAATGCGAAAGATCTTCAACTTGAAGTTTGCGGAGGACAGTAGATAACAAATATTTCGTTTACTTCTATCTCTTAATTTCAGGAACTCCTCAATCTTCCTGGTGAATACGCGTGAACATTCTCGCTTCCTACTATTGATGGGGCAAATTTTTCATCAAATTGCGCACTGCGCAGTCAAGCTTAATTGTGTATATCCACATAAGTATATTTTCAATTTAAAGCATAAAACGGCGTCCAAACTCATATTTGTAATAAATGTTAGTGAACAAAATTTAGCTAATGCACAAAAGAGAGAAAGTTCCTGCTTATTCGCACAAAGTTTATCGATAATCCGTACGAAGGCCAATTTATAATGTGTTAACTGTATGCTTTAATAGCCTGAAGTCAGTGCGACGTCACGCCACTATTTGGCGTTCAAAAATGCTTGCAGGACGTCATTTACATGGTTTGACGTCATTTTGTTTACACTTGGCACCTTTTGAAAACGACGTGGCAAAGTAAATGCAAAATGTAAATCATCGCTCTGGTTTATTTAATGAGAAAAAGACTTTTTATTAATTTGTCTTCAAATAATGTGACGACAATGAAACTACACTTATTTTACTGCATCAATGTTGATCTATTTTTCAACTTTTAGGATTGGAATATATTAATATGCATTTATGTACAACTTTCACGGTGGACAGACAAGATACGGCTAAATCCATCTGATACGGAAAATTTGATACGAGATGTTGTATTTTACTGCACAAATACTAAAGAAAATTCAGATAAACATTAGTAGGTATATAATAAATAATTTTACATGTGTAGTATCCCTGCGGTGATTCAGGGGCAGGGGTCATTTCTTTGTGAATGATTCAATGATATCTCTGGCTGATAATCTAAATCGCTACCGCAAGTTCATGAATTATTATAAATGCATTATGTTCCCTGAAGTCATGATATACTTTTTTAAAATAAAACCGAAAAGCACAGTTTTGGGTACATATTCTCAAGCCTCGTCTGAATTGTCTTCATGTATGTACAATTCAGTGCTTTAAGATTCAACGAACAGTAGGCTATTAGCTGCTTAATTTTAATTAAAAGTGCAGTACGCCATTTTTTTCATAAAATGCCTTTTTCACATGGTACTGTCCATGTTTTGCCAAAATGAGAAGAAAATGTCTTTCCGAAATTGATAATTTGACTCCCAGCACTTGTTATCTATTCAAACACTTATGTCGTATTCGGCTTCTGACAAATTTACCTGCCTGCCGAAATCTTTACTTGTTCAAAATTGAAATATTTTTTTTCTGTAAAATCAATATTTCCAGTCTACATGTAATGCCAGCCCGACATTGAACACGAAACTTTTCTTTTGTGCATGGTGGTTTTACTTTCAAAGCCTATGGCTTCTCCTATCCTTTTATTTCCGGGAAAGAGTTGGGGTTAATGAGTCTCTGAAAAGATTTCAAATCAACAAAATTTGGACATGAAAATGAAACGACAGACATGGCAGACGGGTAATTTGATCTCGGATACATTTTTTTTATTTCATTAACATGTACATGTATTATACATGATGAAATTATGGAAATTTGTGAATGTTCATTGACCAAACTTGATAGCATCACAGCGAGACAATGCTATCACGTTTTAACTAACTATATATTTTTACTTTACGTTTTGAGTAAAAACATACAATCAATGATAAAGAAAACATATACTAACGAATTTCATTACAATAAAACGACAGGAAAACGACAAACTATGTGTGATTAAAAACCGAATGCTTTTGACACGGACATTTTGTTTCCAACTAGAACGTTACAATGTACATGGCGTCAGTGTGACCGCTATATTTACTCTCGCGTGCAAATTTATTTTCAGTGTCATTGGCTACACACATACATTATTATGATAATAATTAGTGTAACAGCTCTATGACATATCTACGGAAGCCCAATAGTGCCACTTTGTTTTTTTTAATTGATTTTTTCAACATAACTAAGTTGAAAATTCAAGATAGTAAGTTGAAAATTCAAGATAGTAAGTTGAAAATTCAAGATTCTAAGTTGAATATTCAAGATACTAAGTTGAAAATTCAACTTACTAAGTTGAAAATTCAACTTACTAAGTTGAATATTCAACTTACTGAGTTGAAAATTCAAGAAACTAAGTTGAATATTCAAGATACTAAGTTGAAAATTCAACTTACTAAGTTGAAAATTCAACTTACTAGTTGAAAATTCAAGAAGAGTTGTATTCAACTTATGAAAATTATATGAAATAGTACTAAGTTTAAAATTCAACTTACTAAGTTGAAAATTCAAGTTACTGAATTTAGTACTTAGTATCTTGAATTTTCAACTTAGTAAGTTAAGTGTTCAACTTAGTAAGTTGAATTTTCAACTTAGTAAGTTGAATTTTCAACTTAGTAAGTTGAATTTTCAACTTAGTATCTTGAATATTCAACTTAGTATCTTGAATTTTCAACTAAGTATCTTGAATATTCAACTTATTATCTTGAATATTCAACTTAGTAAGTTGAATTTTCAACTTAGTAACTTGAATATTCAACTTAGTATCTTGAATTTTCAACATAGTAAGTTGAATTTTCAACTTAGTAATGTTGAAAAAATCAATTAAAAAAAAAAACAGAGTGGCACTATTGGGCTTCCGTACATATCAGCTCACTGGCTGCGCGCAAGTTGGTGAAATCACAAGAAATTCACGGAATTTAGTATGTAATAACTTGTATATACGAGTACAAATAAAACCGTGAAAGAATAACTTTTGTACTCTTTCGGGAGCTGCATATGAAGGTCTCAGGAAGTAGTCTAGACACTCATCAGTGTCACTCTTTTTGTATAAAGGATGTCTGTTTAAACCATGCTCGTAAAATACATGTACAGATCTATTTAAATATGTCTATTTAACATTGACACCGTAAGGGTTGTAGTATTATCGTTTTATAAAACATGTTTGAAGTTAGATTCTAAATTTTCAAGATGTGCGATCGTAATGTATTGTCAAATAATGGTATATTTTAACAAATATACCATTATGTCATGTCAAATAATGGTATATTTGTTAAAATATACCATTATTTGACAGTATTCAGTCACGGAAAGTACCTATATTTCCGTTTCAAATTTGTTACGAATTTTGTTAAATTAAACAGCATTGAGATGTATGTATTTAATTACAAAAAATGTAAATACTTTTTTAAACAATGCAACGCAAAATAAAGGTCGGGTAGTACACGTGTTGTGATTTATCGATCGAAACCTGGCTACTGAGGTATATAGTACACCCCTATTTTCAATTCAATTCAATATACTTTATTTAACGACGGTTACACAATAAACAATTTCAACATCATTTATCTCACTTGCGGCCGTCAACAATATGATTAAAGAAAACATTTACACACAATCAAGCATTCTTAACACATTTAAACAATGGTATATACAATGTATATATATTTAAAAAGAAAAATTAAAGAAGACGAACGCTGTGAGCGAGTTGCCTGTATTACTTCATATAACCATTCTTTTTATAATCATGGTTTGTTTTCCAAGAAGATAGTTTCTGTAGTGTTTGCGAAACGTGTATAATTTATCACAGGTACGGATTTGACCCGGGATTTCATTCCAGACAACCATAGCAGAATATTGGAAACTGTATTTTGTATAACCGGCGATTTAATTAATGGATGAGGAATATCGTTTTTGTTTTTGGAACGAAGATTATAATTTGCAGTTGCATATGTATCGTTAATGAGTAGGTTTGATAAATACACAGGGGCTGAATTATGAAAAACTTTGTAAATTAAAACACCCATATGGTATTTACAACGTTCTAAGAACGGCAACCAATTAAGTTCTTGATATAGAGACGCTGACGGGTGATCGAACTTCTTGTCTAGGATCATGCTAGCTGATCTTTTCTGAATGTTAATAATTTTGTTTAAGAAGCTTATATTGGATTTAGATCAAACGATTGATCCATAATCAAATATGGGTAAAATATAGCTATTGTAGAACAATACTCGCATTTCTTTATTTATAAAAGATTTTATTCTTCGAAATAGTGGTAATTTACAATTTGGGTTAGAATATACCTTATTAATTTGATGTTCCCAAGTAAGTGTTTTATCAACATGTACGCCCAGGACTTTATGATTTGTAACGCAAGCAATATTGTTGCCGTTAATATTTATATTTAATGTTGGATATTTCTTCGTATTGTGAACGGATCCTAGTAACATACAAGTAGACTTTTTTGGATTAAGGGACATTTGATTGTGTCTACACCAACATTCTACATTATTTAGATCAGTTTGTAATCTTTGTTCAATGTATTGAGGGGAATAATGGCTATAATATACAGTTGTATCGTCTGCATACAAGTAGTATAGGGGTCGGTTTGGATGTAAACAAACGGGCGCCATCTTGGATGACCTAGTTACTATTTATAGTAACTCGTTGACATACATGATTAAATCTAATTTTAAATATGACAAGTTTAGACACGTCGTGAGATAGACGTCTTACAGTTAAGCATCTGTTGAGTTAAAGTAGTACGTTTAACAATACCCTATTTATAGGTCAGAATGAATCCCTTTACTTCCTACTTTTATGAAACTGTTTTCACGCATCACACTAATTTCTTTTTTTTTATAATCTAGCGTTTCAGTTTTTGTCATAAGCGTTTCAGTGTTTGTCAATAGCTTTGTTTCAGTTTTTGTTATTAGCGTTTCAGTTTTTGTCACTAGCGTTTCAGTTTTTGCACTTTAACATGTAATTTCCCATAGGGTCTGTTTCAGTTTTTGTCACTAGCGTTTCAGTTTTTGTCATTAGCGTTTCAGGTTTTGTCATTAACGTTTCAGTTTTTGTCACTAGCGTTTCAGTTTTTGTCATTAACGTTACAGTTTTTGTCACTAGCGTTTCAGTTTTTGTCAATTGTGTTTTAAGTTTTGTTTACAATACTTTTTGTTTATGACGTTTCAAAGAAATGTATAACTTTGTCATTGCTGTTGTTTAATATTATTGAATAAAAATATGTAAGAACAAGCTGTTTTCTCAATTGTATTATTCCAATTTGTATGTAAGAACATGAATCCTACCGAGTCTCACGAACCCGAAAGGGAAACCTTTATACGTTTTCCTAATTCTAATGAAGACGAAAACAGATCCACTAGTGAACGTTGGCATTTATTAGGAACTCGCGTTCCGCAACAACAAATCACATATTTTTCCCAGATTTTCATTGTGTATGTGATTATTATCACCTCCATTATAAACCTATCCCTTCAAAACGGTACTAGCGAATTGTGGGTTAGTCTACTTAGTTCTTCGATCGGGTACGCCTTGCCAAGTCCTAAACTAAAGAAATAATGAAATCATCTTTGTCTTTTGAACCTTGTTCCAGTATATGTATCAGTGGTCAAACTGGAAGTGGAAAAACGCGATGGGTGTATCAGTTTTTGAAACATTTAAAGGACATGTATTCGAGAGATCCACCTTCGCACGTATTATACTGTTACGGTATACATCAAGACCTGTTTGACAACATGGAGAGGTCTATTCCAAACTTTTATAGTAAACAAGGACTGCCAACGGGTGAAGAAGTGGATGACTTTACACATGACAAGAAGCATAAGCTGATTATCATTGACGATCTCATGCATGAAGTAATGCAAAACAAAGATATGGAATTGCTCTTTACGCAAGGTTGTCACCATAGGAGGGTATCTGTTATACTAATCACCCAGAACTTATACCCTGGAGGTAAACACGCCAGAACTATTGCTTTGAATACATGGTATATGCTGCTTATGAAAAATTTAAGAGATGTGTCACAGGTGGGAATTTTAGGACGTCAACTCTACCCGCATAAATCAAAGGGTTTCATGAAAGCCTATCAAGATGCGTTAAGCACAAAACACGGCTATTTTTTGGTGGATATGAGCCCCCACGCCGAGGATAAATATCGTCTGAGGACCCATATTTTCCCAGGAGAAGACCCTATCGTATACAAATTAACGTAAGAAGAAAAACTAAAACAGTGTAAGAGTAGCCATGGTTGAACTGATCAAACAGCAACGTCACTTCTTAAATTTACTAGTGAACACTACAGCGGTGCAAAGGAAAGCATTATTGAGTACGATTACTAGAAGTCAACTGAAAGCGCTCACTCAAATTGCCTATAATATTCTCAGGTTTAAGATTAAACTGACATCATTAGAGAAAGCTCGTCTTAAACGTCAAAGACAGTTTATTCATCTTTTGGGAAACAGACAAATTGGATATACACAAAAGAAAGAAGCCATCCAACGCAAACTACGAACGGTCTATATTTTGGTGAAAATTGCTTCCGTCTACTTAGAAACCGTGTTACGCTAATGGAGAAGTTTATTTTGGTTCCCTACGAAAAATATCAGCGAATGCAGCAGTTCAAGTATACAGGACTTGGAGAAACGAAGGATGACGAGCCCATCCCTTCTAAAGTGGCAAGAGTCTCATTACCTCCACCGGGGGAGCGTGTAATCAAGAAAAAATCTAAAAAGACTCGTGCAATAGCACCAAACAAAACGAATATAGACTGGATCGCATTTTAAAACAAAGACAATTTGTGTTTTTTATATCTGTTTTATTGTTATACATATACATACAAAATAAACGAATATAAATATATTCTATGGTTTGTTTTTATTTACAATTCTGTCAATATATTTATCATTCCATTTTCTATTATACACATTAAAAGGTGTGACAAGATCCTTCATGCTCATTCCTGTACATCTAGTTATGACGTAATACGCACAATATAGTCCACAAGTATCTGATTTAGAGTCTTGAATAGGATCACGAATCATCCAGTATTTCTTTGTGAATATGGTTTCAAAGCCCGCATTGTAGTCGTTGGGCATTTTCCCTAGAGAATCAAAAAATTCATAAGGTCCTTGTATCGGAAAGTAAAAAGTCACCCAGTGCTTTCCTGGTCCATCACTTGTATCCGTGTTAGATATAACAAACTGTCCCTTTTGAACTTTAATTTGATCAGAGGCGCATACTGTTACTGGGTACCCCGCGAGTAAACGTTTCAATTCTAAATTATTCATTTGAAATAGACGCCCCTGGCACTGTTGATATTGAGTATTTCTGGGAAGGTGGCGTACATAATCAAGGTCACACTCTCTGGTAAAGCCTCGGCAAACTTGAGTTCTAGTCGACAATGCCCCTTCCTTTTAGTGTTAAACGAGTGGTAAGGATCTACATCAAGAACGTATAAACTGTATCCCTTCTTATAATCTTCTTTTGAAATGTTAATGTCATTCCTAAACAGAGATAATGTTCTGTAACACTCCGTGTATTGATCCGCCGAATAATTTGGTTGCATCGGTTGTGAAGGTAAGGATTGTCCATCGACGTAAAGGCCTATAGAATTACAGTTGTAATGCTTAAAGTTGAATGGGTTTTGTGTGTAATCACCATTAAATGCCGCACTAGGAACGAGACCTACTATCAGTTTGCATGGTACGAGTCCTTGAAATATATCGTCTGCGCTGTAACTAAACTGACCCGAAGCAATGGACGTTGTCTTGATCTCTGTGCGTAAGTAAGGGTAAATGGCTGGCGTGTCTTGAATGAACTTATCATGCGCTACCAGTACGCCGCTATTCAGTCGTTGAACGCAAAGTCTAAAATGAGCATCCACTATTTTCAGACGATAGTTAGGAGACGTGCTGTCAGTGATAAGTGTAAAGGCGTCACGGCTAGGGTGTAGTTTAATGCTTACAGCAACTCCATTGATGAGTAACTTGGGTTGTTGAAACAAATCAATATGTAACGGTCCTTCCATGTCCACAATTTTACTACCTTTAGTTAATTCGTATCTTATATACAACCCGGTATTATTCCCTTTAACATCATTGGTACCAACGTTTCCAGTATCTTTAATATAAAGTTGACTTGTTAATAGATTCGTTTGCGTTCCTTCGTTTGACTGTAAAATTGTGTCTATATAAGCTTTGTAGGGGTAATTGATTCCCGTATGCGATAAAGGGGTTTGCTGTAAAGATACATCCACCTGACTGAAAGCGGTGTGAAATGGTAAATTGATTGGTCCCACTGTTTCGCTAGCGTCCACCGCGCTTCCATCACCGTTAACAATTTGCAATTTTAAGTTCAGCACGCTCCTTTTAAGATCCAAATACGCTGAAGACTGGCCGGGTATGTTAAATTCGAGTGCCGATGAGGTGGTTACTTGATTAACTGGACGATAAACGATCCATTCTCTCGATTGTAATGACAAATCTGCTTGGGGTGAAACGAACAAAGACAACTCTTCTTTATGATAATTGTCCATATTTTTTTAGAATTGAAATTCAGGATGAAACAATTTTCTTTGTTTATTATACGCTACTGGTGACGTATTCTTACGTTTTTTCGCGTTCCCACTAGCCTTCTTACGCATTTCTCCCTCTTCTTCCTTTTTACGTTTTATCTCTGACTTGGCAATTTCAGTCGCTTGTGCTACGGGAGATACCAGCTGTACTGTGGGTTGTTGTTTTATTTCGGCCATTTTTCTCAGATGAGCACCACTACCTACAAAGTAACGGCCCTTATGATCAGGATGTACATACCCGTCCCTCATGTCTTTTAAATGTTGATACCACTTTTCAGGGTCAGGGACATGCGGTACCCATTTTTGCTGTTTATAATCGTAAACCTCTATGGAGCCCATACCTTTTGAAATGCAACACGCAGTGAAGATCGTTTGATTTAAATTCAACAGGGTATAAATCTTCGTCTTTTAAATAGAGTCTCACAGAATTAAAGTAATTCACAGTCACTGGCAGGTACACAGGTCGGCTATATTCTATCGATTTAAGTTTTTTGTATCGCGCGTCAATTTCTATGTTTCTTAGTACGGGTAACAAAGTGTCTCTAACGTAAGACTCTTGCACCAAATCGCAGCATAGATACAGTCTTTTACTTCTGGGCGTAAAATCGCAGGTAAGAGAAATTTCAGTCACAGCGCAGGTCCAACGGTCTTCTAACGTGTACGACTTGGGAAACTGAATGTAAAAGTCCGTTGGATTGTTGTTCTTACGTATGATTTGCGAGTCCTTACTGCTAAGATAGAGGTAAAAGTCGGTCATGTTTTCATTTGTATTCGTCTGACCTTTGTCTTCTTACGCTTCTCTGGCAGTTCTGACTTCGTCCAAAATAGTGTCAAAAAGATGGGGAGCTCTTAATAATACAGGTAAAAGTGAGTGATGGCGTCTTAACAATGCCTTCTTTCTAGACAATGACACGTTTCCAGAAGCCAGGGACCGGAGCAAAAGACGTTTTCTTTCCAGTAGCTGAACATATCTTCTCGCGGGATTAATAGTTCCATTGACCACTCTTTTGGCCACTTGAGCTATAGCATGCATCTGACTCGATGTCATATTGATGATCATGTTTTTTCTGACTGTTATAGTCGCGTCTTTTAACTGAATAAGATAGTTGAGGTTACGGTACACGTCAGACTGATTCATAATGGTTTATCGACTTTGTTACTCTCGTGTACAGTTCTAGTTCAGTGAGCACAGGGTAAACAACGTCATCAATTTGTGCCTCCGTTTTAACGCCCGTGATCACTACTTTACCGGTATGAAAACAGCAAAAGTTTACTCCCTCACTTTTGAAATTAAGGGCGGGAAACAAATCCGGTTCATATATAACGGTTCTGTCTTTAGCTAGCAAACGTATGTCAAGGCTGGAACTTAGGGCGTGGCTGGCAGACACTGTCACAATTTTAACGTCTTTTAAAAGAACCGGAAACCCAAGTTTTTGAAGTTGTCTGGCATACCGTCTTAGTCGCTGACGTCCTTCTCTAAAGCTGAAAGCTCGACCATTAGAGCACACAACCCCGTTTTTAAACACTAAGCAGTTGCCAAGAATACGTCTGTGCTGCCATATAAGTCCGGGAAAACTAGCAGGATCGTACCGAGCGTTCGGTATGCGGTAGCATAACTCTCTCAAGTCAATAGGGCAGCACAAATTGGCGCTGCATACAACGTTGGTGATCATCATAGTGTTAACTCTCCGGCAGTTCACTCGCAAATGAAATAAAACGCTAAACTCGTTCATATATGTATATATCTCCCTCAAAATTACGTGACTATGAGTATTGCGTCACGTCTCTTTCGGGAATCCAGCTGGCATACTTTTTTGGCCAGTGTAACCACTGAACCAGAACTTCGCGCTTTTTATTACGTACGCGCTTTTTTAATATTTTTTCGATGTGATATTCGGTCGTATCATTTACATTGATCGCTTGTATTTCTTGTTCGTAAAATGTACCCTCTATATTTTCGTCATCCCAGTCCACAAGCGTGTATACAGGAAGTCCTTGTCTTTTAAAACGCGTTTTAATTTTAAAAATTTCGCCCGTCCACTTTTGAGAGTATTCTCGATCAAATACGCTTTTCACATGGGACACGCGTACGGTTTGACCAATTTTAAACTTGTATTTTCTTTGTACGGCTTTAGTTTGAATTCCTTTGGTCCTTAATAAGTATTGCTTAAGTCTACTCTCTCCTTCGTTTTCTTTGGTAATGTTGATGGGTTTTTCACCTAAACTTCGATGAACCGTGTGGTTGTAGCTGAGCACCACTTTCTGAATAACATCTATATAGCGTTGTGTTCTGTTCTTTAACATGTATCTAAATAGTTTGTGTTTTAACGTTTTAATGAATCTCTCGGCGTAATTGGCCTTGGTCTCTGTGTTAAGGGCGTAAAAGTGGTGTACGTTAAGACCCTTTAAATACGCATTCACTTTTTTGCTCCTAAACTCCATTCCTCGATCTGTGCGCACCGTGGTCGTCTTTCGGGACCCTGCTAATATACGTTTAAGAGCCTCCACTACATCGACACCCTTTTTACTTTTTACTGGTTGGGCGTGGGCAAAACGGGAAAAAATATCAATACACACTAAAACGTACTTGTACCCGCCGTTTTGTGAGGCCAACTCTACCATATCCATTAAGTCTATATCCCACTGGCTGTTTACACCATTTACAATCACTCTGGAACGTTTAAAACGGCGTCTAGCCCCTCTCGTCAAGGAAAAGGACTCTTGGTCTTGTAACCATTTTCTTATACGGTGTCTTCCAATTTTGTATTTACCCTCGGCCTTAACGTACTGATATAGCTTTTCAGGACCTTCAAAACTAGCGGGATAATTGGGTTCAAAATAAACAGACGTTAAATACTGTTTCCAGTTAGACATGTTTTATTTATACTGTTAAACATATATAATACATTCTTACAAAAAAAACAACAACATATTTATGTATATATTTACAATTACAGTAAAGTAGAGTATAAAGGGTTATTTTCTCTAATGTACATGTTTAAAACTTCAACAAGTCTATCAGCACCTTCCGTAGCTTCTCGTCTTAATTGTTCACACCTTAACCACCACTTCAAGTCATTCAGCATTAACACCGTTACAAATACAAGTCCAAACATGGTCAACGTCTCACAAATAGATTACTTCCGGTGACACTATTTGTTTCAAATGGCGTGTTTGTCTCTAATATAAAATTACCGGCATTTTTTCGTCCAAATCCATTTGTTTTTTGAGTGTTTGTTTGAAAACCTTTAAAGTTAGCAAACAAGGGCGTATTTTCACTGCTTGATCCAAATCCAAATGATGGCGTAGTCCTGCTCATGTGTGTGTTTTGTGATGTGTCGTTTTGCAGAGGTTTCTTAGTGTATTTGTATCCCGTCATTTTTAAGTAAATACACTCTGGTGACCATTTTTCGTGCTCCTCCCAAGGTTCGTCCATGGGTTCCCAGGACATCACTTTTACACCGCAGGCAAAACAGGTGACTTTGTCGACGCTTTCCGTGTAATAAAAACCCGCTTTTGCCAAGGAGAATTTGTCCGGCTTAATTTGTTTTGACCAATGTTCATATGTTTGTAAACGGTCTTCGTAAAATACCATTTCTGATTTGGAAAAGACTTTAGTCGAATCGCTCTGTGAGAAAATATCCATGTTAAACGTTATCTGCTGTAACTCAAACTAACGTGTTGCATAAATTGTTTCACTTATATACAACTCCAATGACGTGCCGTTATTTTTAGAACTCTTACACCATTGGGTGCTCTTTTTAGACAATAACGATCTATTTCAAAATGTATATTTTTAGAACATGGTTTAATTGTCCTTAGTAGTAGTTTCCGCAATCATTTGGGTTACACTCTGCACACTGTAGCGCTCCTAACTGATTCATATGATCGCTCTGTAGGTAGCAGGGAACCACGGCGTCCAATTCCGGCAAAGTCTTTCCAATTTCTGACACGACTTCTTTTAGGCTGGCATATTCAACGGGTCTTAAACACATGCCCTTCTTCGTAGGCACCACCTCTTGTTCGGGTTTCCAGTATTGTCTTATGTCAACACACACGCTGCTTTCACCTACGCTACAATAAACGTTTCCTCCAAGATGACTTCCATACACCTCTTTGTCTTTTATGGCTTTGTCCACGTACTCTAACTGTCCTACTAATTTTTTCCATCTCATTAGGGTTAAACTTATACCCTTTTTCGTTGGTTTTTCGTCTTTCCATTCTCAGATATCAACTCTCATTTCTCCTTTCCACTCATTCACCTGCACGTAACGATCATTTCCGAGGCTAAATTTACATCTAAAGTTTGCCATGTTTCCTGAGTGAGTGTTTATACCCTTATAACAACTGTGACTGTTACACTGTCTTTTATAGATAAAGCCCTATTCTCATGGGTCAAACATACTAAGGTTTGATAAGTTGACTAATAATAGTTCTTTTAGTCGATTGGTTGCTATTTTTAGTACTATTGTCATAACCCATTAATAAAAATGCAAGTCCAAACATGTTTTGTACATGTGTTCATTAGGCAATGGGATAGGCGGTTATCACAAACTTAACATTTTTTTTTGATTTTGTGTAAATTACCTTTATCTTTCGACTTGACTGGTCCGTGCATCCTAACAATCCGATGTCGTATATAAATGTTTTTGTTAAATGAAAACGTTTTCCGTATCGTTTTAAATCATCCGGTTTATCCAAACACTTTTCGATAGCGTTATACATAACGTGTTGGTCATAAAAGACAGAAGTATTCAAATTGTACACTTTTAAGTGTTTTTCTACTGCATGGGTAGAAAGATTAAACTTGGGTGCCATATTCAAGCTCAACAACAAATAATGTTTAATGGGATCTATTGGGCTGGTTAAGTACATTTGTTAACCAATCAAAGGGTAGCATTTTTAAACCAATCAAAATAGGACATTAATACGAGTTTAAACAAACGTAAATTTACGGATGAGGGATTTTCCCCTTAATGTTGAAGGTTACAGAGTGTGACTAACTAGGTTTTAAATAAAAATTTTAAAACAGAAGTGGCTTTATCACCGCTTCAAATAAACGTAGGGATAAAGCTCGTCAACTCATTTCGTTTGACATCAAACCTGCCTATATTCGGACTAATGGTAAGTCGGAAATCAGAATTTTAATGCATGAGTGATTTAACTTCCGGTTTAAAAACATATAACTTCCAATTCACATGCTACTCGTAACAAGCTTTCATTTGATATCAAGATCATTAAAATCGGTTCATAAATAAGGAAGATATAATATTTTCAAAATTTAAGTCGTCAATTTCAAACTTAGCGCCAAATAGTAACGTCACAAATATCTTTTAACGCCAATATCTTTGTCAAACCCACCAAAGACCTGTAAAAGTAAATATTTTCTGAATCTGCTAGACAAAATCTTTCCAAAGGTATCTATTTTAAATGCTCAAAAGGTAGTTTAAAAACAGTTTTAAAATCGCTGTTACGTCATCACTCGAAAACGGCTAAAAATTGAAACGAGAATAATGGGGTGTAAATGAAAAGTTTTTGCCATCTCTGTTCATGGTCCTATCTTAAAAAAGTTTGAGCGTAAACGGTGTCACTAGGAGTAAAATACTCATTTCAAGGTTTAAATGTTGTTAAATGTTGTTATTTTATTTAATGCTTTTATAAAATCAAACGTTACATACTTCATTGTTAAGTTGATAAAATTTTGTGCATTTTGATGTATTTTACATATAGCAGTTAACATGGGAAAATATTTCAAAAACACATCAATATTATTTTAACATGTGTTCAAAATACATGTATATCCATGTTCAACAGACTATAAAACCAATTTAGATAATGATCTTTTATCTAAAAAGGTCCCTAACTTTACCCTTTTCACTTAAAAACGTAAATGAATTCAGCAGAGGGTAATTAGGAAATTTTCCAAATGATTTAGTACATGTTTTCCGGCCCTTTTTGTACATTTTACTCTGTCCATGTGGTTATAGGCATTCACATTAAATTCTTCACAGTATACAGAACTTTAAACTTCAATATCTCTTAAACGGTACAAGATAGACCTATTAAACATAGTATTTTAAAATCAGAAAAAAAAATATATGTCCGATGGTACCCACGCTAAGGCGATAAATTTTAATTGAAAAACAATCCAATAAAAGGCAATAACTTAAAAACGGTTGTACTGTAAAGCACTTTAAAGAGGCTCAGTAAGGTATTGTTAAACGTCCTGTACTATGTAAACGCACGTCATATAATTATATTCTCGACGTGTTTAAACACGTTAAAAATAAATTCGAGCATTTATAACTAGTTCTTTTATCATCAGAGGCTTTTAGTTTTGGACACCATAAAAGGTTTTTACCAGTTCTTTCTGTTTATGGCCCTATCTCAATAAGTGTAAGCGGTTGCACTAGGAACAAAATACTGATTTCAAAGTTTAAATGACGCTACATTTGTATTTCATTTAACTCATATAAAATTAAATGTTATATACTTCACTGAAAGATTAATAAAATCTTGCTCATTTTCATGTTTCATACGTGTATGAAATTACATGTAAAAGTGCAAAAACTGAAATATGCGTGACACTTTGTGAAACAGGAGTGACACTTTTTGAAAAAGCACTTACACTTTTTTAAACGCATGTGACAGAAAACGAAACAACAAGAACACTTTTTAAACAAAAGCAAACAATATATTTACAATAACAATAATTTATTCTAATATCCGTAAGGTACTGTATCATAACTGTCCAGTTTTCTACGCTTGGTATACACCATCTGATAACTTTTCTTTTCTTCCCTATTATATAATTTTCTTTTTCTTTTATCTCTACAAATCTTACTAGGGTTTGTTACTGCGATATTTGAATTATTTTGTGGGTCTGTTACTATATCTTTCACACTTTCAAAGTTGATGAGTTGGCTATTTGTATAATTTAATGTGAAACCCCTGACTTTACAAGTTTCGTTGTTTTTGTTGGTTCTATAGGCATAATTTTTAGGACCACCCGACACAAACTCTACAATGTACTCCCCACCATCAAGCTCATCCGTAAGTTCTCCCAAGTAATCACCTAATGGAGGATCATACTGTCCCGGGCGACTTACATATATCACACTGTCTGTATCATAATACAGTACTCTCCTATTGAGCTTTTCGAGCACACTGTAAAGTTTAAGTCTGGCCCAACAGGTTGTAAAAGTAGCTAAATAGATATTAGTTTTGTTATCTTCAGGTTGACAGTCTTGTTTATATTGCCATTCTACTTGTAACATGTCATTGGAAAGGATATGAAAATTGAGTGGTTGTTTCGTAGGATCGGAAAACAGTTGGAAAAAAAGGTTTGCCTGCGTTTCGTGAAAGAACTCTGTCTGGCGCATATTGAGACGTTGACCAAACTTACCCCAAAAGCTATTGAGACATAGTTTAGCCAGCGCTCTCAAACCCGGATTCTTCCTAATGTTTGATCGATCCAATGAAACACCCTCTTTTTCCATATATTGAGTTATGTAACTCGTCATGTCTTGCTCATTTTGTATCCAGTCAGGGGAGCCGCTTGCCTCTTGCTTAAACTTTAAAAACGTGTTGATGTAATTGGCAAACAGTCCCCCTTCACTGGTTTTAGCGTCATATTGAGTGGTTTCCTCCCAGTGGTATACTTCGTATATTTTCTTAATTGTATAACCTAATCTTAAAGCGGTCTGAATCTCCGGAGTACACCACGTGCCAGTTAACGCTTTATCATCATCAGGGCAATCACAGGGATTTTGGTTTTCAGTATCTGCGCAGGTCCTACATAAAGGGAATTTCAGTTTTCCATTTGACCTATAAGGAAGGACGGGATGGTATAGACCTCTTGGTGGTACTATTTTTACTTTGGCAATGCCAAAGTATTCATTAATGTCCCTAAAGTCATTTTTAATGATGACGGGGTGACCTACAGGATACTGGCAATACTTGTTGACCCAAGGATACAAACTAGTGAAATCCACATATTTCATTTTCTCACTTTTATCAACTTTGTAGTAGAGTTTACTGGCATTGGTGCGCCCCCCGAAGAAACTTTCCCTAGGATCTAATCTGTCTGTTAAATCTAAATTGTCAATAAAACGCTTCATTTCAGAATTTTGATTCTTTTGTTTTTTGAACTCGTGGTCCCAAATACAAACGTATTTCATTCCTAATTGTTCTATGTATGCTTTTTTCTTTAAAGTTAACGCGAGTAGTTCGTCTAAAGATTGATTAGTGAGTGGATGACACGTATTTTCGCGATTATCAGTAAAACAATCACGGCAACCATGACAAATACAACCGTGATACTCATACGCTGTGTTTGTGTCTTCGCAATACCCATCTAATTTATATCGTGTACCTGGTAAAGATTTTTCGCCAATATTTAATGCGTGTTGAATTTTGATATTTTTAGTATGTGCCAACCATTCTAACCATTCGATAGAGACTTTACTATATTGATCATTGTAACCACTAGGAGGAATTTTTGCTATTTTAGTACGTACAAAGTTTTTCTCGCTCACTTCCGTTCCTGTTACATTGTTTTCGTTGATCCATTCGTTTTCTTGTAATACATACAGCTTTCCGTCTACTAATTTTGCGGGTACCCAATCATTTTCACCCTCTAATTTTACTTTCCATTCTTCTTCTAAAAATTTGGTCCTAAATACATTCATGCAGACGGAAGCTATAGTCACGGAATCGAATGGATCTACGGCCCGTACTAACTTTTCTTCTTCCTGCCCTTCATCATTCATCTCAAACTCTCTTTCACCCGTAGCACTCATAAGTAATTCCCTAAATTTTAAACACGCTTGTCTCAAAATATCAACATCGCTTCTACAATATTCCAACATTTCTTTTCTAAAATCAAAGACATCATTCTTTTTCTCACTCAACCACGCTAACAAATCAGATCTCTCTTTTTCACTCATAAAATCATGTCCATAAAATTTAGCCTCAGGGTAGGGTCCTATATAATTTTGGTTTTCTTTCGTATTAAAATAATGAGGGAACCACCCCTTTTTCAATTCATCTAATCCAAAGGCTTTCGGTAACGCAGATAATTTCATGGGTAAAAAATTGAGACTGTCAATCACTTTGATATGTAAATCTTGCTCCAACGTCATATACATAATTTTGGATCCGCTATAAATGATTTTGTCGGGTCTTAGGGATTGGTCTATCAGATATTCTAAAAGGAAATAACCGTCGTAGCCTTTCATATTGTGGGCAACAACTTTAAAGTATTGATGTTGTTCAGTAAACAACCATTCGCCAAATTTGTCCGCGGTATCCGCTCCTTCGAACGTAACTTCTCTAAACCCACAAGTTCCGGGGCATGGCCCTTCATCTTCATTTGCAGGCAAGTCTGAGTTGTCACATTCGTCGCAACGGGTACCGCATTTTATACATATAGACTCTGGCGTTAATTCTTTATCAATGCATTCTGGACATACAGTATGGGCTACTACAAAATTGGGACGATGCGTGGTTTTACCGCACCATGACGCTTTACAATTTTGACATTTGGAGCAAGATTTACATACCTGTTGCGATTGGCAGTCTTTACAATCAATTTTCCTATTAGGTACATATCCATTTTCACACATTGATGTTTCATCCTGACTACACTCAAAATCAAAAAATATAAACTTTGGAATATGATCGTTTTTCGCCAGGGTGGCTCTTAAATAACACAAATGTCCTTCCAAAACATATTCGTTACACGAGCTGCACATATACTCTCCGCACTGATGTTCTTCTTTTTTCCTCTGATCCAATCTAAAAACTTTGTAGCATAAAGGGCACTTCCACCATTTGTCGCACTGTGATGTTCCGCTTGGTTTTCCTTTATTTTTTCCTTTCTTATGTATGGGTATTTGTTTATGTTTTTGATAGCACTCTTCTGATCTACAGTCCATATTGCAATTTGTACAGGTCACTTCATTTTCTGTTTTCGGGCAGTGGTCTCTTTTACAAATAATACAATGTGTTTCGCACTGGTGTCTTTCTTTGTTGTTGTAATGTTTGAGGCATCGGTCGCAAAAGTATATAGCGCTAAAGAAACCGGTGATGCTGGTGATTGCATGAAAGTGATTGTCGTCCACCAAATAGATGTAGATGCATGGACGCTCATCGGAACTGGGACTTGTGATAAATTTATTGCCCAGCATGGCGCTAACCACTATTACGCGTACTCCCAGGACTTCTTCGAACGCCGTAATATCTTCCAAACTCGCTGGTCGATCCACAGGTACTTGAGCTAATTGACTAATAGCAGCCGCCAACTGTTGTTGTTGTTTCAGATTCTTATTAATAAGATCCTTGTAGTAAGTTAAAGGTACTTTTTGATTTTCTAGTATAAGTTGTAGATTACTCTTCTTTTGTCTGTGTTTGGTTATTTCTTTCCATTCATCTTGAGTACATCTTTTGAGTTTGGCCCAGCTGACTCCAATAGCTCTAGCCATACACATCTGGTCGTCGTTTTCTATGGTGACTATAGATTTTTTAAACTGTAACGAATTGTTTTTCCCTTTAAGTTTAGTAATTCTTCGTCTTGGGCCGCCGCTACCTTTTGGTAAATCTATAGTTCCGACTGATATATCAAAGCTGTCGTCGATGGACAAGTTTTTATTGCTATTTAGTACTTTCTCGATAGTCCCCATCACTTTATCGGCATTCAGTAAGTGCCAGGGCTGAAGGGGAACAACAATGGGGTCATGCAGACCTTGGTGATGTATAACAACACGGCCTAAATCGTTCCCCGCCAAATCGCCCCGGGCTTCCTCTAGCACTTCGTCAAACATTTGATGGAGACCTTGCCTCACATCTTCTAGTCTTTCTCCTCTATACTGTTCATTGATCTTGACTTGATACATACGATCAACTGCAGCACTTTTTGCGTACGTTCTCTCCTTTTTCTTTCGCATAGTATACTGGATCCCCCTTGGCGCATCGGACTGATGTGATGGACCAGGCTGGGGCGCATCTCCAGTCCCTGTCTGGACCCCTGGTAATGAGGGGTTCCACTCCACATCGTTCATACACGTGTTGGCTATCTCGTTCATTTCTTCGTCAAAGAGTAAAGCTTTTACGCACTGTTCTATCTCTTCTTGTTCTCTTACATATTCCAATGCCAACTCCAAATCGTTTGTGTTCTGGTCAGTTGGCTCACTAAAATGTTGAAGTATATTATTCAACTCTTTGTCAACAAAGTCACTACCGTATTGCGGGTTCCTTAATTGAAACAAACGGAACCGCACCCCCGGGAAATCCTGTATCCCCCACGTTGCCGCAAAATTCATCAGCTCATCTGCGTCGGTAAAAGTATTCACGATAGTATCAAAGTTTTCCATGTTACTGGTATGAATTCTAAAGTTAAAATGACGTACACAGGCGCTGCACTTTCTTATAAACTCAGTACAGAGCCTCAATTTCAAAACGAGACTGCCGTTTTATTGGTTATTATAAGGTTTTTACCAGTTCTATCTGTTTATGGCCCTATCTCAATAAGTGTAAACGGTTGCACTAGGAACAAAATACTGATTTCAAGGTTTAAATGACGCTACATTTGTATTTCATTTAACTCATATAAAATTAAATGTTATATACTTCACTGAAAGATTAATAAAATCTTGCTCATTTTCATGTTTCATACGTGTATATAACTGCATAAATGACATACATATATATATATAAACAGATATTGTACTTATACCTTTCTCTACAAGTCGTTAAGTTTTACCGAGTTTAATACGCCCGCATAGTACTAAGGTCATCTTTTAACACTATCTTAAATACGATCTCAAGTCAACCATTATTAACGTACATTTGTATAAATCGCAGCGGACACTTTTGCTCTATCTTAATAGGATCTTAAGTCAAGCAATATTGAAATCGCGGCGGACCGTAAAAGGTTCAATTCGTGTATGGGCTTGTCATATTTTGTTCCCTCTTGTTAAAGATTTAAAAGTGTTTATACTCTGTTATTTTAAAATAAAAAATGATTCAAGTTATAAATGCAATGTTCTTGAATGTTCTGAAGTTTTTGCTTTATAATGAAAAGGGCAAACACTGTTTTAAAGACTGTAGCATTAAAGTAAAAATGGACAAGAGACAATTATAAAAAAAAGAAATTAGTGTGATGCGTGAAAACATTTTCATAAAAGTAAGAAGTAAAGGGATTCATTCTGACCTATAAATAGGGTATTGTTAAACGTACTACTTTAACTCAACAGATGCTTAACTGTAAGACGTCTATCTCACGACGTGTCTAAACTTGTCATATTTAAAATTAGATTTAATCATGTATGTCAACGAGTTACTATAAATAGTAACTAGGTCATCCAAGATGGCGCCCGTTTGTTTACATCCAAACCGACCCCTATACTACTCATACATATCAACTCCTGAATGTTCCAATTTTAGCCGTAAGTCGTTAATGTAAATTAAAAATAATAACGGCCCAAGTATCGAGCCTTGTGGTACCCCTGAAATAACTGTTTGAAGATTCGAAGACTTATCGCCCTCCATTACAATTTGCTTTCTGTTGGAGAAATAAGATCTAAACCAAATTATTGCGGAATCCGAAAAGTGGCATAGTTTGAGTTTTTGAAGTAGCAGTTTATGATTTACTGTATCAAATGCTTTTCTTAAGTCGAGGTACAAAACGCCGACCATTTTGCCGCTATCAGTTTCCCTTGACCACTGGTCTATTAACCTTACAAGAGCGGTCTGGCAAGAATGGTTCTTTCTGAAACCAGATTGTGTATTATGTATAATGTTTGTATATTGAAAGAATCGATGTAATTCATTTGCCATATGCTTTTCAAAGACCTTTGAAATAGTTGGCAAAATCGAGAACGGTCTATAATTATTAGCATCTTCCTTAGCATTACTTTTATGCAATGGAATAACACGCGCTAGTTTGAGTTCATCGGGGAAAATACCTGTTCGTATACTGTTATTTATAATTGATGCTATAGGTATGGCCAACACATCACTACATGCTTTTAGTATTCTTGGGCCAATGCCATCAAGACCAGTAGACTTCTTTGTGTTAAGCAAGTCTAATATATTTTTAACTTCTAGTGGGGTTATGTAATTTGCATTGAATTCTTTATTCTTTAGTAAATTGTCATAATATGATTTTAAACTGTTAATATATTCTTCGCTGGGTCCTGAATAATTTTGATTTTGGAGTGCTATGTTAATAAAATGGCTATTTAAATTGTTTAAGATCGAGGATTTTTCATTGACAGTAATTCCATTAAATACCATTTCATCCGGCAGCATGTTAGACTTCGGTTTGTCCGATGTCAATATTTTGACATGTTTCCATAAATAGGAAGGTTCCTTATTTTCTTGCACAGCCTTATTGAAGAAGTCTTTCTTGGTGTTTTTAATTAGTATATTTGTTTTATTTCTCCAATGTTTATATTCATTGAAGTTTTTATTTTTTAAATGATAATCTCGTTGTTTTATGGAGTCTTTGATCTCATTTGTTATCCATTCAGGCTGAGTTACATGCTTAACGCGGCTTGTTTTTATTGATGCATGTATTCATAAGTGCATTGAATATACTGTAGAACAATGACAGTGCCATTTCGGGATCATCTATTAATTCAATACCTTCAATACCATTTGATAATAAATCACGTTTAAAATTGTCTTCATCGAAACGTTTAAAACATCTGTATTTAATAACATTATGAATGCCTTGTTTATTCACTTTTATTTTTAGGAGCGGTTATTTATAATAGAATCTTTCATTTAAAAGTGTATCGGATTTTAGCTAGTGTAAAACCGGGTCGTACCGATTATAGCCTCTTTAGAGGGCGGTGGACCCAATAAGCACAATTACAAACAAAACAAGCTAGTGTAAAACATACTATCGGGAAATGCTGCAGTTTGATGGCCACGGCTGTATTACTGACTACACTAAACTATATAATATAAGATTCATCTAGGGACAAACATTAGCAACTAAATGAAATGAAATCCCTGAGAATAAGAGAAAGTGCTTTTTAGAAGTTTATCAAACGGAGTTAGTCTACTTTTCATATTTGTGAAATCTTGTGGACAATTTCTGTAGATCTTGTTATTTGAAAGACCGTTTGTCCTTAGATCCATGAAAATTTAGTAAACAGGCAACTTCATGCTGGTTTCATGTAAATTTGCTATCATTTTCAGCATAATCATTATCAAATTTCCCATAAGCTACTCTGGCTTAATATAAAAATTCCACCACTGCTTTTTCTTCAGTATTCATTTCACTAAATGAGGGAAGCGCATCATTCGGGATACCTCGCGCGCATCGATTAACACAGGAAGTCCGAGATAATGGAAAATACGCTATACGGTACAACTATTGTGAAAAAAAGATTTTTAAAGGGAAGTTCTGTCGGTAACCTTCAAACACGGTCTCTTAATGGATATATTTTCAACGACCGGGACTGATTTTAAGTGGCTGCTGGTCGCACAATACAAAAGTCTTTTAATGGAATAAATGTATATAGGGATAACATTCGGGCGGGATTTGGAGTGGTCGTTCAATACAAAAGTCGCTTAATACAAGTGGTCGCATGAACGATGTCGACTGTACTCAGCTTAGCTTGACGGCCCATATTGAAATAAAAAAGGGTTCCAGTACAATACCTGCAATTTAAAGTGTTTCTGTATTTTTTGAAATTCTACGCTGTCAAATTATATAGCATTAAAAACGCTTTGAAATACAGTATAAACGAAGTGGAGCGGTGCCGTCAAACCAAGCTTACCAACATTTGCAACAGATTTTCTCCAATTTAACTTACATTGTTGATTCTAGCCATTGCTTTTACATTCTATGTTTTAGTATATCATTTTGGAGAATTTTAATTTTTTCGGATGAATCTTTAACAGTAACAAGATTTAAGGCCAAACAAATTGAACATGTATTTGTATTACAGATTGTGATCCAGCCAATGCCCGTAGAGGAGAAATATTTACATGTGGCTCATACATGTTTTAACCTTCCAGACCTTCCAAAATACACGACAAAAGAAACTATGAAATCAAAACTGTTACAAGCTGTCCAACAAACAGAAGGTTTTGGACTTGTACAGTTAACCAAATACTTAACAACATGGATCAGAAGTAAAATGACAGTATAAATAATAATACTAACTTTTGTATAAACCTTTGTGTGTGTGTTCAGAAAGATGCACTGCGTAAGGCAAATCTGAGTTTAATTTTTGAGGAAACATTTCTGACCCTGAAGCATTTGCTGCAGACTGCTAGTGTTGTAGAAGCGGTATTTTACGACATGTGTACATTCAGGAGTCATCTTGTTCTTTTTGGAAGTTGAAGTAACATAGAAGGTGTGTTTCCAGACAGTTCTGACTCTTTTTCCCTTTTCATACAGTTTATATTGTGACATACCTGCGATCATTTATGTAAATCTTATTGAATGTATCCTTCAGTCAAGGTTGAATTTTTAATATTCAGATGTTGTGTTTGGAAAAGTGACGTCAGAATGTTCACAATGGTATGTCACAAGTAACTTATGAGAGTCGACTGGCCAGACTGAATTTTCCGACATTGGTAAATCACCGGAAATGCCAGTCCTATATGCTGGGAATGGCCATTTACCAAGAGAGTTAAACATAGCAAACTTCAAAATGGATTTCTGTTTCAACAGCTAGAATATACAGACTGCTGCTCATCAAATCTTACCCTGCTACTGGCAAATTTCACCTTTGTGACCAGTGCAGATCATGATCAGCTTATACATCCAGTCAGTCTGATCATGATCTTCACTGTTTACTATTCAAAACACCCCTTTAAACAATTAATGGTTCTGTCCAAACTGAAAGATGGACAAGTCCATTTTAAAAATATAGTGGGGTAAGGGTTTAGATTAAGCTAGAATGGTTTCAAAGGCTGTGTTTTCATACATGCATATCTTTAAATTTGAAACATTTGAAAGTATTAAACTGAATGGTAAAATTAATTGCATAAGATAACTACATGTTTATACATGTATATACAAATAATCATCTCTCTGCTCCCTGTTTCCCATGACATACGGACAGTTTTTATACGTTTTAAACTTTGTTTACAGACACGTTATTCAACGTTACTGTTGAGTTTTATTTTGTTCAATCACTTTCACATGCTTTTGTTTTACAGTATGAATAGTTTAATGGCACTTTTCAGTGAAACTGTAACTATTGATACAAACTATTTACAGGAGCATTTACCTTGTAACATTTTTGCTAAACTATTTTAACGTAAAGGCAGTTTGAGACATTTAGGAGTCCGGTATTTCTGGACGTACGCCATTTAAAATGGTTACAGGCAGCCTCCGTGGTCGAGTGGTTAAGAGTTGCTGCCTGAAAATCACTGTAACCTCTTAATAGATTGAGGGTCATGAGTTCGACCCCTGCTACCGACCATGTCTATTTATGTGAGAAAGTTGGCAGTATCTCGCAGAGGATAAGAGTCTAGTACTGGTTGTTCCCATGAACGATGGTAAGGTAAACTGCCAACCTGTAAAATTGACCTAAATATGGTTGGAAGGGCATTTAATTCATACAACTACTGCTTACAGCGATATTTTGTACACTTTGAAATGTTAAGAAAAAATAAAAAATGATAAGTAGTGTTAAGTAGTTATTTCAATGGCTCCTGAAATAAAGAACATTCTTTTGAAAAATACCAATACTAGTCCAGTTTTCTAAGGTATGGCCAACTAAGTATTATGTATTTGAATAAGAGTGGTCAAACTTTTATGGTGTGGTCCATTTTGGGGTTTATAGGAAATATAGCACAATTAGGGACCACTGCATTTGGCCTTGAGCCTTAAACACCTGTAGAATACTACAAGAAACCATAAGGTCTAAGAGATAAATAGCCTGACTGAAGAGAAAGACTTTTCTCCGTTTTTGCACTTTTGTTTTCCTTCTGTTAGCAAACTGTTCTTCCGTCAATTATTCATATATAGTCTTTAAATGAAGAATTCTTCAGTTAAGGTAGTGGTACTTGTCTACACTTCTGTTCTTAGTCTGTACAGAACCCTGGATCTATTTTGCTCATGTTATGTGAACGGATGCATAATGTATTATCACTCAGAGCCTCGTTACCGCCAAAACAGTTACCCTCGAGGCAGATA
The DNA here is from genome assembly GCA_022818135.1 of Saxidomus purpurata. Lineage (NCBI taxonomy): Eukaryota > Metazoa > Mollusca > Bivalvia > Venerida > Veneridae > Saxidomus > Saxidomus purpurata. Next base: position 43,231,824 of record JAFMSR010000002.1, read on the forward strand.
TTCCCATCTGCTCGTGCCACCAGTGAAAGATTCTTATATGATTGAATTGTGGCTATTTTCACGAATTTCCAACTTCGCTAATTTAAGAATCCTGCAAAAAGATTTCTTTCACATAGATTTACTATTAGAAAATTCTCCTTTCTGAAATTTAAAATTCGCTAATAAGTCTGTCTGCTCCCAAATTGCGAAATTTTTATCACGCGAAAAATTACCCAATTAACAGTTGTAAAAGATATGCAAATAATGTAAAGCATGTCATTTTAATAAAATTATTGAAGACTTACATTGTACTTTATGTTCATTTTACTTTCAAATGAATGACCTTAAACAGATAGAATACATGCAGTAATCCTTAAACATCGCCAACACAGCATTCACCAACAGCCAGATTTACTCATAGATGATTAAAATCCACACACTATGAGAAAAGCTGCTTATATATAATGATACCGTATCCCTTGGGCTAGTGGTTCAGGAGCGGGAGGTCGAAGGTTCGATTCCCAGCAGGGGTCCTTTCTGATATGGTCGGTTGGTGAGCCACCAGCTAGTTAAATTATAGTTACCTTATGCCTACCTGCCTTGTGTCTGGCATTAAAAAGGATAGGATTCGGGTGGTAAATGTGCTCAGAAAGAAGGTGTCTCATAAGTCACATACTGCTGGCCCTTTAAGTAGGGGTTACACTATGATAAACAAACACTTCCCTTATTACATATATCACATTCTTGCAAACTGCGAAAGTAAAGGACATCGGATACATTATCTATACACAACACAAACATAGAACAAACACACAAAATATTTAGAAAGTTTCATTTCCCCGACCAGTTTATAAGATACTTCTACAATGGCAATGTTCATTATTCTAGGAGTAAAACTGTATAAAACTATAAATCAACTGTTTAGCTCTTTCCTAAAACTTTTACGGCCACTTTGAACGGCAACAATATTTTAAAGGATTTTCCATATTCTTAGGTTTTCCACATTTTTGGAATATTGATACTTATTTAAGAGTTGTGTTACATTATTATTTCCTTCCATAAGTTTGTTTCAAGGCAATTGTAATATTGCACTGGTTTAAGAAATATGATAATAAATATTTCCTTATGCAGTGACTCAGCCGTTTCCACACATTTGGGTACACAAAGTCATGCTTCATGAAAATTCATTATAGAATTCCTGCATATGAGTTACTCGGCCATTTCCAAGGCCTTTCGGTACACGTGTCATGGAAAATGCATAAGTTGATAACCTGAAGTTCACAAAGGGCTTAATAGTTAAAATATTTGTAATTATTTCAAGGCTGTTTGAGATGATTTTTTTCTTCAAAGTGGTTTAAAGAAGATATATTGGTAAAATCTTGTACCGTAACAAAAACATCTGTACACAAATTGTATTTGAATTTCTATGAACTTTGTGAATGAGGGAAATAGTTCAACTTCCTTCTTGTAATTTAGATAAGTTATTTTGATCCTAGTTTTGCTAATACTTATAAGTATCACAAGTTGAATTTATGTCTGAATAAATTCTCTAATTGTAATTTTTATAAGAGAAGCACAGTTTTGTAGCACAAGCATACCATTATTATTATGTGTTATGAAAGACAGATCTTGGTATTCAACAGTGTTTCGGTGGGGTGGGGGGATGCAGGGGGTCACCATTTTTTAGCTCACCTTGTGAGCTGTTAGGATTGTTGGATGCCCTTATCGGTACGTCCGTCTGTATGGCTAAAAAGGTTTAAGGGCAATTTTAGTAATTTAGGACCATGACCACTTAGTTTTTTGCATTACTCTGGTTGCCATGACAGACGTCCAGTAGGCAATGCTACCAAATAGCTCTAGGCCTTGTGGTTTCAGAGAAGATGATTTTTAAAGTTTTTAATATATAAGCATATGTAAAATCAAGTGATACCCTGGGTCAAAATAGAACAATCTTGGCCAATGCTATACATGCTAAAATCTCAGCTCTGGCAGGGTCAATTTTAGTGGACCTACTAAATCATGACCCCCTGGTCAAAATTGACCCTGCACGGGATATTTAGGATAGCAGTGCCCAAGATTGTTCAAATAATTACACAAGGCTTTAAATTGACCCCGCAAGGAGGTCACTTGATTTTACATAATTATGCTTAAATAGAAAGCACTTAAAAATGTTTTTCTCTGAAACCACTAGGCCTAGAGCTTCGATATTTAGCATTGCCGAGTGGACTTCTGCCAAGATCGTTCAAATCATAGCCCCCAGGTCAAATTTGACTCCGCCCTGTTGATCATTTGATTTTGCATATGGTTGTAAAGGGAAACTTTAAATCATTTTTTTTATGAAACCACTAGGCCTACAGCTTAGATATTTAGCATGTAGCACTGCCTAGTTGGTTTTAACCTAGATTTACGGGTGCCGAGGGGTTTACTAGGTTTTACATAGGCTTATATAGGAAAAAACTTTAAAAACTATTTTTCTCTGAAACCTTAGATCTTTTGCTTGTAGCACAGGGGCGGTAGCATAGTCTAGTGGATCTCTACGAATATTGTTCAAATCTTTACCCTGGGTGAAAATTGACATTGCCCCGAGGGTATGTTTTTCTATTCTCGGCTTCGCACATCCGGGTACCAAAAAAAGATTTACATTCGGGAAAGGCGATTCCTCGGCTGTCAACGCTGGTCTCTATGCATCTTTAACATTGAATAATATAATAACCAAGATTAGAAATGAAAGAAGACGACAACCTTCCATTAAATTGAAACTTTCAGATTGTCTTTTTAGTAATTCTATGTTGTCAAAAGCTTTTTGTTTCGTTTAAAATAGATTTAGACTTGCATATGAGTCAACGGTAAAGACCGAGTTTCCACCTTTTACCGAATGAAGAAATGAACGCGACCTAATAATCCGATTGGTTAACTGGTCAGTATGACGTCACGGCGAAGCCAAGAATAGGGAAAACTTCACAAACATTTTTCTTTAGAACCGCTAGGCCGAGAGTATAGAATATTTGTTAATGTCATTATGTAGCGAAGAATGATTTTAGCAACTTTGGTAGATTGCAATCCAAGGATCAATCCTGTAAAGTCACCCATTTATGAAGAGACGACGTTTAAAGACTTTTCTACGTCACAGTAATCTCTGGCTGACATTTTGTTTGAGTAAGTTTGGTAGAGGATAATCCACGGGAAAATCCTGTGGAGATCTGTTGAAAATGGCTCAGTGGATAAGGAGAAGTTGCTGTAAAAGGTTTTTCTATTTTCGCCCAGACGGCCATTTTGTGCCGCGGAACTGTTTGAACAGCTTTTGGTAAAGGACAATCCCAGGCATAGTCCTATAAGTCTGGTTGGAATTGGATGATTAGTTTCAGAGGAGAGTCGTTCACGACGTACGACGTTGGACCTAGTGGTCACAATAGCCAACCATGAGCACTTCATTCTCAGGCGAGCTAAAAAGTATCATGCCTACCAGCCATACAGTTGTGACGTAAGCAGAAACGGTATTCCTGCCACGGTAGGGACAAACGAAATAGAGACAATTAAAATTGATCCAAAAATGGACCAAAATACACTTGTGGTATACTTGATCCCTGCACATATATCAGTGTGTGAAATTTCAACCGAATCTCTTTAATACTCATTGGACAGATGCATAACAGACAGACGAAAAGACAAAGGGTACACTTTATGTTACCTCCTTTTGAGAGCCCCGTTGTTTTGCCCTTCTTAACGCACCTTGGCACGAGGATCGCTGGATGTACGTCGGTAATATCCATTATTACATGTTCGAGGCGTTATTCGTTCGGAACTGGGTAGCTAGGATCACAGATACTCGGTGGTTTGGACAGAAAAAATAATTGAAACTCTTTTATCACCCTAGTATGTCATATACTAGTAAACAATTGACCGATAAGTTGAAACATTATGGTAATTTTGCAGAGTACTCGACTTCTAAGTATAAATGCGCTCTGGCGTGTTGCATATGTATGACATACTAGGGTGAACACGATAATATGAAAGAAAGAGCTTCAATTATTTTTTTCTGTCCAAACCCCGAGTATCTGTGGGTCAAACTAGGTCAGTAGATCAAACAATTAAAAAAAATATATACTCGAGGCCTCATTTTAAACTCGATCCTATACTATTTGCTCACACTGTTCGATTCAATAAATTTAGTTTTAAACTTGGTCATATGCATTCAACAAGAGGGACATGATGGCCCTATTTTTCACGGGAAGGTAAATTTTGGCATGGGGATCGTGATTTGATCATACGACGGACGCCAGACGGTGAGTGGTCCTAATAGTTCACCCTAACACTTTGTGCCGGTGCCAGGTAAGCTAAAAATAAGGGCACTACCAAGAGTATTATTCTTTACTCACTAGTGGTCACATTTTTTATCCAATTTGCATGCATCTATGTCAGTATACATGTTTTTGTTTCCTTTAAATTTAAATAATTTAAAACATGAAATCTACACCTAGGTCACTGGGTCAAATCATACAAATGTCATAAGAAAACTCAAGAGGCCCAATCTCTGTTCTGACCAAGTTTTTTTTAACTGTCCAGTTCAATATAGATTTATTCTATTTTGTTCTAAATGCAATCTGGTAGGCCTACATTTTCACATAACATTCTTAAAATGACAAGATCTGAAATGCCTATATTACGAATTATGCATATAAAATAACAAATCCACAAAGTTTCACCCATGAACAGCAAAGAAACATGTGCGTAAACATGGCAAATGAAATTTTTCGGAAGCAAGTTTTTTTTTCGATAAAATAAAACTCCGGAATAGTTTCAGACACTTCACATATCAACATGGTTTTGTGTAAGCAGTTTCTTATAAGTAATTAGGAATATATTGTATGTAAACTCTGTCTAAGACTTGTGCTTTCGTTTCGACAAGAGTTACAGAATAATGTCATTTTTTATTTGTTTGTGGAACAAACAAATTCACTTGCCGTTTTCCGAAGCCTACACCAAATCTGAAAGTAGCTCCGGCACGTCAGTCAGCATATAATCCCAAATTATGATTCTTCATTTGAAACCATATGGCCATTGCAGACATGAAAATTGTATTGTTTAAATATATTATGTTATAAACTCATGCAGCATCAGCTAAATTTTGTAAATATAACTAAAGTAAACTGTTTTCGAATAAGAACCGCGGATGTATTTCATTTTACAATGATGCGTAAAAATAAGGGACGATTTACTATATATATATATACACCCTATCGAAATAGTTCCGATTTCTTAACCCGCCGGCCATTTCTTAAACCTTGTGCGGAAAGAAAACATATGTTTTGGAGTTTTTGTGACAACAAAATGTCTATCCCTGATCGTCATTTTAAAGAATGAAATATTTTGAACAGCCAGGAATATTTACGCGCATGTTTACACATTCTCTTTTTACGATTATATCCATCCATTCATAAATTTTATTCAATGCGCGACAAGGGACGTAATTAAACTTTCCTTATTGCTGATATGTTTATTCTGCCGACCTGGCGCGAGCTAGTCTGCGTTCCTACATGTATTAGAAATACGCGTGAGCACCTTAAGCAGAAAACAAGTGTTAGGATACGTTAATGTCGATGTTTAAACGATTTGTTATATTTCTTAGGTGGTGATTGTTTTAAATAGAAGGCAATTTACCATATATTCGACTGTAGGCCTCGTTATCTTGAAACGCATCGAATGAGCTATTTTGTTAAAATACATATCAATGACTGCAGAAAAACATTTGAACATCGTTACTTCCTGGTCTCAACTATATTCGTTCTATAAATGTGTATTGTGGCATTATATTTACGCATTATTACTTTGTCGGTCCGCACGTCAATCAATTGATCCCGTTATTGATCGGTGCTTTTGCCTGCTCGTTTGTGTTATCGAAGCGCCGTAACTACTAACTGTAGCTGCTCGATCAGTGTCTGATTTTGGACAGTAGAATTTTGTTGAGTACAGTGAAAATCGCTGCTGTCTATGTGTACCGGGAATAGAAATAGAGACAATTCGATCCAAAATACGATTTATAACTGATGCATTCTGTTCATATCTTATTACCAACTGGTATATAGCCTTCACTAATGAAGATTACAGACCGAAATAGCCGTCACAACAAAACAAAGGACAAATATTTGGAATACACAAACAAATCCAGCGTCTTCTGCGCTTTGATTATTTTTATGCGGGCGGGGGGGGGGGGGGATTTTGCAGTCTTATAAAGGAAGAATATCCAAAGTTGTTGTTATTATATATGCTATATATTGTTATAGCAAGTCCCGTCCAACCTTCGGATTTCTCCCCACGTTAACCTGCCAGGACCCCAGTATGACTCCCGTGCATACTGGTACCTAACACATTTTGAAACGTTAGGGAGTTTTGTTTTACCTGACTGCAATACCCAGTCAGTTTTGTCCAAATATTATGATTACAAGTTTGTGAGTAATGCAAGTAGCCAAAGATAGGTGTGCAAGCTTGCAGACCAGATACGTTGTACCAACGTAATTTGGTGCGTAACCCACTTTACCACGTTTTTTCTTTATTTAATGTTATAGCGCAGCAAGTTGAATCCCTTTCGAGTGAGTTATGAGCCTTTTTGCAAAGCTATGTCTTTTTGGAGAGGACATGAAGAGAATTTGGAGCGGGTTATTGAACAAGCAAGATAATTTAGAAAATAAAAATCGCGTACATGTAGTCAAAATATGTACAAGAAAGCTACTTAGAAAAAACGGCCAAATAGTTTGCATATAATTCAATATAAATAGTTGACTTATGGAAAACCTAAAACTTGTTTTACCAAAATTGAAATACATGTATATAAAAAGTAGATATTCAGACAACTTATGTAGAAAAATTTACAATATCCAATATTTAAAAATGATTCCCATTGCTTAATATTATCGAGATAGATCCCAAAAAGGTGGCCGTTATATGTAAATATTATTACTTATTTGTTTTCTGTCATATACAGATATTTATTAAGAGATCAATATACATGTACTAAAAACAGCAAAAAACATTTATTAATACAAGCCAAAAATGTGGCTATATGTCAAAATTACCAGTTTGTTTGGCAGCCTACTGTTCACTGTATGACTTGTGGGCCATACTTATTACTCTATCATATCTGTTTTTCGTGTTTCCTTTTATCCTTTCTACATAAACCTCTTACATCCCCTCTTGTTCATCCATTTCTTTCGCTCTCTTTTTTTGTATATATTTTATATATGATATATATCTATTTGTGAGTAAGAACTGAATATTTGTTTTAAAATATATGGTATATCATTAAAATACACATCTAATACACTCGCCTTTCTTTCCGACATCGTTCTTTCACTCTCTTTTTTTGTATTTTTTGTTTCATATAACTTTTGGTGAATCATGATCTGTAATATATAAACACACTGTATCATTATATATAAACACACTGTATCATTATATATAAACACACTGTATCATTATATATAAACACACTGTATCATTATATATAAACACACTGTATCATTATATATTAACACACTGCATCATTATATATAAACACACTGTATCATTATATATAAACACACTGCATCATTATATATAAACACACTGTATCATTATATATTAACACACTGTATCATTATATATAAACACACTGTATCATTATATATTAACACACTGTATCATTATATATAAACACACTGTATCATTATATATAAACACACTGTATCATTATATATAAACACACTTCCAATCTTTCATTCACTCTCTTTTTCTTTCTTTTTTCTCATATATTCTATTTTTGATATTCGTGAAGTTATTATTTGTACATTATTAGTATATTCTATTTCGGTCACCCTTCTTTTTCTCTTACCTTCTGCATTCACTCAGTTTTCTTTCCTTCTATTATCCATTACGATTTATGATACAGTCTAAACTTTGTTTCGGTATATTTTAAATACCTAATACCCTATTTGTTTTGTAATAGCTTTATGAGTATGTTACTAGAGTATATTATTGAAATTCAGTAACGTCCAACAAGTCGCATTCTTTCACAAAGATTAACTAAAGTTTGGTCGCATTCTTTCATAAAGGGTTAACTATTGTTTGGTTATAGAAAATGTTAGTTTTCTGATTATTATTGATTAAGTTTATATGACAATTGTGAACACCTATTATAAGATTGTAACCTTCTCTACAGATACATTATGGTGTATATGTGAAGTTATCAAATATGTTTATTGATATGTTTTGTTTAGGCAATCTTTATTGTCAGGTCCTCGTGAGATTTTAAGCCTAAAGGAATATTTGGCTTAGATAAATCAGTCTCGGGACTCGTTCCAGATGGAATCAATCTCCTAGATATAGTGGGAGCTCTCCAATCCCAGGGCGAATGTGGTGTCACTGAATCATGACGGCGACACTCACACACTTAAGTAAAACGCAGCCAAACCGTTACTAAAAACGTATAATAACATAAGTATAACCATTACACAGTTTGTTCACGTATAAAATACAACATGTGCTAGTATCAAAAATGCTATTACACATGCTTATATCAGTGACTAAACATACAATATATTTTTCCTCTTGATATCATAAAAAAGATACGAACACAAAATTAAGTATAGATACTATGATGAGCTATATTTACAAATTTCAAACAAAAATAATATGTGAAACTTGAAAAAGAGGACCAATATGGCACTATATCGCTCACTTGGCTACCATTGCTATAATACAATGTCAACAATCGCATCATAGGAAGTGTAAATTTTGACATGGGGTCGTGATTTAAACACTATTATTTGTAGAAGTCCACTACGTAATGCTGCATTCCAAATATTTAAGCTCTGAGTGTTGTGGTTTTAGACAAGACTATATTTCAAGTTTTCCCTATATAAGCCTATGTGAAATCAAGTGACCCCCGGGTTGGGTCAAATTTGACCCAGGGGTCATGATTTGAACAATCTTCGCAGAGTTCAACAAGGCAATGTTACATGCAAATTATGTATGTTGTAGGTCATGTGGTTTCAGAGAAGAAGATGTTTAAAGCCTATAAACAATCAAGTAACCCCCGGGCGGGGTCAATTTTGACCCGGGAGTCATGATTTGAACAATCTTGGTAGAGGTCTACTAGGCAATGTTATATGCTAAATGTCTAAGCTCTAGGACTTGTGGTTTCAAAGAAGAAATTTTTTTAAGTTTCCTATTTGTTGCCATAGCAACCAGAGTTCTGCATGGAATGAAATTCTTTGAACACCTTTGATAGAACTCAATCAAGGAATATGATATCCCTGTGAAGTTTCATCAACATTTGTCCAGTAGTTTCGGAGGAGGAAATGTCGTTCGACGGATGCCGGACGGGGAGTAGTCCTTTTAGCTCACCCTGGCACTTTGTGCTAGGTGACCATACGGCAGAAAAAGTGTCAAGCGTATATCAGCAGGCAATCGATAAGTTTTGGGGATTAGGAGTTTACGGAAACAACTACGGTTCGGTAATATCCGTAAATAACGGTCAGGGTCATAAATCATTGATTATCGATTGTACTGGAAATTGCCTAAGGGAGATTTGAACTTGACGCGTAACTTTTGTGAAAATCTTATGTTTTAATTTTTATCATTCCTACCAGAAGATAAAGAAAATTCAGCATTATCATTCACGTTACTTGCAATTAATAATAATAATAATAGTAATGTTTTAACTAGTAGCACTATTTCATTACAGTCACATCATCAGTCATAAAAATAGTCACAGAATAATCCAAAAGCTACAAAATTCGTGAATTTTGACATAATAATGAAAATGAATCTAGTGTGCACTTGATTTTCTAATCGGCTAATCCCTTTACACGTGCGTAACGTTTGCTCGTGAGAATTGTTTAAAATTTTGACCTCTTATTTTCAAGTACGACGCACACGGCAAGTCTGTTGCAAAAGTATGGTGTGCTTTAGAAACGTAAATAGATGGACCTACATGTCCCCGGTAGATAGTACGTCAACTTGTTTTATTTTGCGATCTTAAATTCCTAATCAGTGTTATTCCTGATCTGATAAAGACTGACATTTGATTTCGGTAGGCTTTTTTAATTTGAGAAATAGAACAGTTTCCTTTCAGAATATCAAATAGATTTTACATACTCTAGTAAACGCTTGATGTTGAATACCTTAAAAAGTATGTGATTTTTCATCACATGGCTTGAAAATATAATTAACTTTTAGAAGAAATAAGGATTTATTGTAGGAAAAAACTTTTCCGTTTCTGCAGTAGAATAATACCTGTTACATTTTACAGATTTTGTCTTTTTAATACTCTGCACACAGATCAAACCTTGCGTGTTTCTTTTTTCTTCTCTCTTTTTGTTAACGTAATAATCAGCTTATTTCTTCAGGAAGAATTGAAAGACAAAAGATACGAGTAATAAGACTACCTGGTTTTGACCTGTGTATTATGAAAACTAGCTTTGGTCTGGAAGAAACTCTATGTTGACACCTATAAAATGAAACCAATTTCAGCGGAGCGAATTCTTGCCTTTCACTCGAGACAAAGAGAAATGTAAAACAAAATATAAAGTACCCGTGCAAGTGTTTCGAAATAAAAATGCATGCACAGTGAATCTTTTATGTGTTGCAAATTAACATCAAAAGCTAAATAATATTATTGATAATTATACTGAAAATTTCATGGAACCTCGCTATAAAAACGATATCATCAGGAACCTGATATCATGTATATCCGGTTTCAATGAAAGGTTTTGCCTTTTTATGAACAAAAACTGAAGATTCTAACCCAGTTTGCTTTTAATGTAAAACAAACCCCAATATACAACGTTTTAAAGATCATGGTAAATGTTACGTAATGTCCGGCCATAAAACTTATCGATGGCCTGAAGCAGTTAGATCAATATTCGGAAGTGTTCGGCCAGCATTACGGAAGCAACCGAGCTCCGATCGTAAACCTGAAATTATATACCTGTTAAACAAAACCTTAAAAAAGACCATTCTCTTCTTTCTTTATTTTTATGTAAAATATATCACTTAAATGGAGAATGATTGTTTTATTCAATCCCGTTTGTGATTCTAAAATAAGTGTTATAGTTTTTGAACAAATTGAAGATAAGCTGCAAAATTTTCACTTAAAATTGTGACATTTTGGGCGTTTTACTATATATTATATAGTAAAACGACGGGTAGAGTTTATAGTTAAAAAAGACCAAACAAATAAAGTCTCAGAAAAATAAAACATATTCATTAAAAGGGAAATGTTATATTTTATCATCCCGTTTGTGATTTTAAAATCACTTTATTAGTTAAAATGTTATCGCGAGTTAATGACAGCGCTCCTATACAAACCTATAGTAAATTTGTGGCGTGTATTGGCCCTGGCTGTGACACTTTTTCTGCCACATGACTTTAAACAAAGTCTTCAAACATTTTGTAAATTCCGGACGATAGGCCGCGGCCTATACGTAAAGTAAGTTAATATACATACAAGAGGCCTATTAAGCGAAACGGCTTGTACCACATTTTTTTTGAAATTTGTAGTTTGAAGCGGCCATTTCGGCATTTTTTTACCCGGACATAAAACGACAGAATACGATCATTTCAAGTGAAATACACAGAGTGCTCATTTTAGGTTCTTGCTATGCTTTTTGAAAATAACTCACCAATACTTTCCAACCAATTTAGCCTTCATATGTCAGTAATTAGCGGGATTGCTTAAATATACCTTAATTTTATACAAAAGGATGTATGCATCATATTCAGCGTATTCAGATGCGGCCTATATACCGGAGCGACCTATACGTTCATTTTTGTATCTAAATCGTAGAAATAAATGGGTACGACCAATACAATGAAGCGGCTTACTGTACGGAAATTACCATAACATTGATTTCTTAACTTTACTGCAAAATTTACATGAACAGACAGCTTACAGTCCTCTTTTTTTAAAGGAAATCTGCCGAAAAGATAGAAAAAAAGTCGCAGGAAATATTTCACAAACAAGGTAGTTAGCAATTTGTTCTCAAAGAAGCACAATAGCACACTTGGTGACATCTAGTAACTGGTTTCTGTTTGCCATGTTCAAATTTGATAAAGTAGTACTTTCAAGTGCGATTAATGAATTAATGAACAGATTTTCAAAGAGTTTAAACAAACATGTTTTAGTCCCACTATTAAGACCACCCGATATTAAAACCACCCTCGACATTTCATAATCAAACGCCCAGTTTCATAATAAAAAGGTCTCGCTAATAAGACCGATTCATTACAACTGTTTACTAGTCCAATGGGTGGTCTTGATACAGAAGCTTTACTGAAATAAAAAAAAAACAAATCTTGTTTTTCTGTTAAATATGTTTTCTAATAATCTTCTCTTTCACAAAAAAACCCTTTTACGCATATATGCACAAGAAAATTGGTGCTACTCCACTGTTTACAGGTGTTTCTCTCCTAGTCAACAGTTAACATTATAAATGAAAGTGCATCATATCATATATCTTACATATCTATTAGTATTTTCTTAAGAACTAAGTTATAGGATGCAATGCACTAAAATGTTTTTTAAAACTGTCTTTGTTAGAGCCACAGGCAAATGTAACCTGAAAAAGTACGTAATATTAACTAAACTAATTGTAATAAACAAAGCGGTGACAGGAGCACTATGAATTACCGATACATTGATAGAATAATCATAGGACTGTGTTGAAGGAGAACGACTAGGCTGTAGATCATTTGGTTCTTTACTCCGTTAGCCGAAATCACGATCTCGTTTTGGTAGCGATTTACGCCATAAACCAGCGTTATAGTACCACACTGTAACGATTGATTACGTGTTTCCTTTTAACAGAATATTTACATGTATTTACCGTTTCAAAACTTGTTCAGATGTTGACTATCAAGTCTCTGGAGTGGGTCCTAATATTATGTAACTATATTAGGACCCAGCTCTGGATGACACTGAGATCATCAGAATCAGATCCGAAGTATTGCCCTTGAATTAGTTGAAATAGTCATATGTTATATATCTCCATTTTAACACGGCATTTTTACAAAAACAAAGTCGAATGTATCTTGCTGTAGTTTCATATCACGTGCATATCACTCATTAGGCATAACCCATTTGATGCTTTTTAAAGGAGCCAACATCTTTAATTCTGTATATTCATATAACAAAAGTCTACGGATTTATTGATTCCAATTTCACCAACTGTTTCAATTGATTCAGTGCAAGCAAATCAAGTTTATCTATTATCTCTTATCTGTCTTCTCACATGCTGAATTGTGCAATAATCTGCGGTGCAATGGCGTCAAATCCAACAATATTCAACTCCCTATAGTCTCGTTCTGAAGGATTAGCAATGGTGAACCCATTAGGCGCCATGGCAACAACAATAAGCTTCGCATTTGGTATTTCCATTTCTTCTCTGTATTTTCTCAAAGCCTCGGATGCGTGAACTTGCCCAGTGCTAGGAACGTTGTCTGTGTACACAATGAAAACATCGATCTTCTTTTCATGTTCTAGGGCCCAAAGCATTGGTAAGGCACAATCGGTGTTGTTCATTTTAAGCGTCTTCCCTGTGTCCTTCGTTTTCTGTAGAATATTTTCGAAGCGGTCATCTTTTTTTAATTTTATTCGCTTCACCTTGTCAGAAAACGTCAACACTTTGCATTTATTCTCGGTGCGGACCGTCGTCATCACCATGGCAGCAGCAGCCTGGTCGCATGTTATTGCATGGCATCCAATGCACGGTACCTCCATACTTTTACTAACATCAATCGCCAGTAAATATCGCTTACCAGTTGACTGGACATTTGTAAAGGAATGTTCAAAGGCTGTGTAGAGGGCGTCCAGGACATTCTTGTTAACTTTCCATCCCACTTTACGTGCTTCTTGTCCACCATTCTTACTTCTGATCCTATATTTTCCCGTTCCTTTTTCGTAAGCGATTAACGCCACCAGTATTCTGAATGGATGGACTCTAGCAGCACGTAACTTCTCATGGTCATTCAGTGTTTTAACAATTTCCTCTTCTATTTCAGATTTTATTTTTGGATCACAATTGTTGAGAACTTTCGCAGAAATCATACATAGATTACGTAACTTGGCTTCGGTTTTCATGTTCACTACTAATGCCTCGCAAACCTTTGGAGACCGCATCATTTGCGTTGGGATATGTTCTCTCTCCAACTTATGCTTGCTGATGAGCCTTACAAGGTCATCTTCGTCGCTGCAGTTTTTGGCTTTCTCTGTGGCTTCTAAGTAGGTTAACATATCTGACAATTTATCATAACATCCCGTCTTTTGCGCAAGTGTTTGAGCATCTTCGAAACTCTTCATCACATACCGAAGTATTACTTTCATTGCATCATTATTGGGGTCCGACGGGTCGTCCGACGGATGGGCAAGACGGAAGACATCCTTATGTGACCATCTTTCTCTTTTTTTGTCCTCATTTGTCTTTTTGAATTCCCGCGCTTTATATTTGGTCAGAAGGTGTGCAACACTCAGTGGATTTTCGCTTTTTTCTCGGTACCAATTTATGACGGCTCTTTTGTGAGCTTTCCCCCATCCCTTATGTTTGTCCCGTTCACCGCTGTCCTGTTTGTCGCTTTTACCGCTTTTCTGTTTGCCGCATTCACCGCTATCCTGTTTGCCGCATTCACCGCTTTCCTGTTTGCCGCATTCGCCGCTTTCTTGTTTGCCGCATTCACCGCTATTCTGTTTGCCGCGTTCAACGCTTTCCTGTTTGCAGTAATGAAGAAACAAAAACAAGTGTGTGGGAATACGGCATATCTTAGAAAGGGATTCGTAGGCCAGCTTCTTGGTTTCCGCATCGTTAGATCTAGCGCATACTGCAAGCGCAAGTATGATATATTGTTGTCTTGGAGTCCTATTCATCTTACTATAGTCTAATAGCTTTTTGACAACTTCTTCTCCTTTTCCTTTGCCTATCAATCTAAAAAATGTTAACCTGAGTATACTTATCTAATTTTTAGTCTAAATGTTATTTAAAGTATTTACGTTGAAACAGAACGCACTTTTTGCATCGAACACAAGGTACAGCTTTTCGCTTTTGAGTGTCGATGCTATCCCGGTACTAAAAGAAATGATATTGTTATTCTGATGAAGGCTTTTGCCAAAACGTTATATAAACATGATGATATATATGTTGTTGTTATAATGTGTTGTTGTTGAATATTCCATTCTTATCCCGGTACTAACGAATACTAGCATGACTTGGAGTGTATCGAGGAGTTCGGACTGTTAGTGCACGAAATTCACGCTACACCACGCATTTGTAATTTTTGATTAAGGAATAACATCCGTTCCAGCGGTGTTAGTCGTTTAATAAACAATGATTTGGAGTACTGATATGCAGTAATTAGCCACGAAGGCCGAAGGCCTGAGTGGTTTATAACTGCACATCAGTACGACAAATTATTGTTTATTAGACGATAACAACGCTGAAAAGGATGTTATTTCGATTCTAACATGACCAGATATTACAAAAAGTGAATAAATGCAAAGCATTATTTTCTACACGATCGCTTATTTAACGTCATGCGGCGCAATATGACGTCATGTTTACAGCATATCAGTTCCCGCGTTGTTAATGGTTTAATATAACATAATTGTTCTACTCTTTGTATATAGAGACAAAATCGCGAGTCATGTTAGAATAACAGTTTACATATGCAACTTCAAAGTCTCTGGTTACACAACAAAATGAAGTTGTTCATTTTCTTTAAATTCAAAGTTTTCTAAAGGAAGACCTATAGATTCATAACAATGAACAAAAGATCACGGTATCACAATTTTCAGATAAGAGTCTCAGATGGTAATGCCACATTCACATTTATCCTACAGAAATCCATCCACGGGATCTTAGAGACAAATGTTATGCTATGTGTTTCTCATTTGCAGTACTTGTATATATGTATAAAGTTTGGAAATTCCTAGCTATAATCAATATGGTTCTTTTCTTGTACGTCCTGGTGTCTGATTTGGATACTTTGTACTCACCTGTCTAAACACTTCAGATCCTTTCGCTCTGGTACTTTATCATTGGCCTTGTAACAGGAACCTGAGCCCAGGACGAGAAACCGCTCTAATAGCTCCATGTCGCTAATCTCCCATACATAGGTGTCATGTTCGGTTTTTATTTGGTTCGGATCCAACTGTTTATCTATCGAAACCTGTACAATATAAATGATAAAATATGTCACTTAGCTATTTGATTATAACAGAGCAAAACATTCTGTATTTCTTTAAAGTTATTTATTCATAATTTATCAGATTCTTCATAAATATGCACTTGAGGTAATACATGGTTCAAAGATTTAAAAAACTTAATTGTGTTTTCAATCAAACAAACAACCAATAACAGTATCAAGTGGCGAGATGCTTGAGAAAACCAACTTTATACCGCAAACAATTTGTTTTACGATATATAATATATTCATCTAAACATAGCAGACTCTGTTCTAAATAGTCGTTCTAACGTATTATAATTAATTCATATTCTTTGATAGGCTGCATAACATATTGTAAATGCTGTTTATATGAAGACAAGATATCAAAGTTCACCTCTGCGCTATAATTATTCGAGGGCCACCATGGACGCGATTTATCGTTTCCCATAGTCGCTCGCTGCTCGGTAATATTATCCTAAACGACTGCGTTTTCCGCCAACTGTAGCTGGTATTCTGTTATATTCGCACAATTGCAGTAACAAAAGAGTCTGACCACATCTGAAAACTGTCGTCAATATACGTCATTTGATTCCATCGGAATATATGAAAAGGCAACATGTATGAAAATATATGTACAAAATAACAAGAGAAGATTAATTACGTCTCTTACAGACAAGATAGAAGAAGGAACATTGTAACAACAAATCATAAAATGTCATTTTGTTGAGAGTTCTGATTTTTCTTTCTGCAACAGGAGGACAATGCGCTGTTTTCGACGTGTATGTGCAAGATTCGCTATTTTCTGCTGTATTTTGTTATGACATTTTGGTTGACATAAATTGAAAATCGACCCTGCTCTTTCATTGCCCATCATATCCTGCATTTTTTTTAAAAAACCTTCCACGTTTTAAAGATTAAAGATTTTCAGTGGCGATTGGGAGTTACCTAGTTTAAAAGAAACTTGAAAGTAACCTAGAACTACAATTGCATCAAAAATATATAAGAGTATTGACTCGATTTCGAATTTCCTCCCACAAATTGAACGTGGAGCAAGATGCATACAATAACATAGCTAGAGAAAATATACTGTGTATGTCATGTCACATGCAAACCGCGGAAACGGAATATCACTTTTTGTTAGCCTCCCCCAATTTTAGGAACGTACGATCAAAAAAATTGCAACCCTATTTTTGCAGATGGCCAACCTAAACAAAGTTTGAAAGTCTTTTGTCATTAACCTCTTCAAAAGTTTGATGTAACTTTGATTAATACATTCCTCCCTAACATACCTTTTTGTTATGTCTATCAAAACAAATTTATTTGAAAAATAATTCATGAACGAAAGTTGTGAACATTTTGTCATAACAACCAATTTACAACTAAAAATACATCTGAGAAGGATGTTATATAGAATATGTAGAAATGTATACAAATTTATTTACATTTCAACTTTAAAGGATGACATTGTCAGCTACTCCTGAAGTTACATTAAAAATAAATTTTAAAAAACCTATTGAATGTTTTCTCGATCAAATATGGAAGTTTTTATATGAGCATAACCAACCCAGTTAAAAAACGGCGACGGCGAGAGTACCCACTGAGTCAAGTGATATTTAGAGGTTTAAACCGAGTGGGAATACTTTTTATTTAAACGACGGTTTTGTTATATATTATATGAATATTCCTTTACGTACATAAGATACATGCATTTTATTTTTCAAATAAGTATTTTTCATTTGTAAACACAACCTTTTTAACCAATCCGGTAATGCCTCGTTTAATCTTATGGTTTTCCCTGTACCCTTTTTAGCCAATCCCGGGGCCAGATTAGATCACCTGACCACACACTTGCTGTGATAACTTTTCGAGAATTGCTTTCTTATTTCCATGTCTTAGCGATGTTTATGTCAAAGTTTTCACTTAAAAAAATCTTTAAAACAATTGTATGATGACGTTCGGTGTAAAATTATGCACGTTAAGAATAAACAGAAAGTTTTTTTTTAATTCGGCCTTTGTAAAATTATACATATTATAACATATCCGTATGTACAGGGATGTCACATTTTTACATTCTCTGAATTTATACAGACTGAGTGTAGAATATACATAAATCAACAGTTTATTTTTTATTAAATATAAAGTTCAATTTTGTTCACCCATGAAAGTACCTCTAATACAATCTTTAGTAATTGAAAAGTCTCGTTACGGCTATAGTTATTTTTCGCCTTTTTCATAAATTGTGTACATCATAAGATTAGACAGTCCCATGAAAATTAGTGCTTTACTTATTTTAAGCACACTTGTGTAGTCAAAGTATGAATTAATTTATCATTCGTGCGGTTGTTGTAAGGGCAAAGTGTTGTGAAGCTATTGCGCTTATGTTTAATATTTTGGATTAACGTTACATAATAATAGTTTCTGTCATTAGCAAGAGGTTCAGATCGAAATATCCGTTGCCGAGGGTAACTGTTTTGGCGGGAACGAGGCTCTGCCGAGTTCCCGTAAAAACAGTTATTCGAGGTGACGGATATTTCCATCTGAGTCAAGTGTCAAGTAGATTTCTAAATGCAAGCTTATCAAAATGATGAATTATCATGAAAAACAAACCATTCTCCGACATTGTGTTTAGAAAAGTGACGTCACAATGTTTATAACGTTACGTCATAAGTAATACACGAGAGTCATCTGGCATAGGAAGGGTGCCAAACCGGTTTGTCCGGCATGGGCAAAATCACCGGAAATGCCGATCCGATATGCAAGAAATCGTAACTATTGGACATAGTGGATAATATTAAACCATAAACCACCAATATTGGGGACTATTTACATGTATATAAAATATTTTAATTTGCCACACATAGTTGTAATTTAATTCTAAACTAAGTCGAGTGCAGTTAGAATTACAATGTTTAGGCATGAACGTAAAACTAGCACATTTTGTAAGTATTAAGTAAACATTACTTTAATGATAAATTACGACAGTAATCATCGAAAAGAATCCTGTTGTTATACTGTTATTTGGCTCATATTGTGTGATGCCCTGAACTGGTTATGAATACATTAATGATTAGTGGGACGGTTGTCGAAAGACAGCCGTTCCAGAGGGAACAGAACAGAACAGAACAGAATTGTTATCATCGAATATTTATCATTTATATTCATTGTACAGTATCCGAAAAATAAACCGTTGGACCCGAAGCAAATAAAAACTGAACATGGCACCTATGTATGGGAGATAAGCGACATGGCGCGTTTAGAGCGGTTTCTCGTCCTGGGCACAGATTTCTGTTACATTGCTAATGATAGAGTACCAGAGCGAAAATATCTGGACTTTTTAGACAGGTGTGTACAAAAATGTACACGTATTTAATGCGCAAAGTATCCAGAACAGACACCAGAACGTACAAGAAAAGCACCATATTGATTATCGTTTATACATTATAGATAAACTAGTACTGCAAATGAGAACCACTTAAGGATAACATTTGTTTCAGAGACCCACTGGATGGATGTCTGTAAGATAAATGTAAATGTGGCATCTTATCTGAAAACTGTGCTACTGTGATGATCTTTTGTTCATTGTTATGAATCTATAGGTCTTCCTTTAGAAAATATTCCATTAAAAGAGGATGAATAATTTCATTTTGTTGTGTAACCAGAGATTTCGAAGTCGTATATGTAAACTCATATCGAAAATGACGAATGTGTGGAGTAGCGTGAAAGCCTTCATCAGAATAACAATATCTCTTTTTTAGTACCGGGATAGCATCGATACTCAATAATTTATTGATGAAGTTGCAGATTCTGACAAAAATGGACAAGTATGCAGGCATATTCTGTACTGTAAATTTAGCCTCGGGTAAACATTTTTCAGTTGATAGAAAAGGGAAGAGGAAAACAAGCTGTCAAAATGCTATCAGAATATAGTGAGATGGGTATAAGACTCCACGACAAAATTATATCATACTTGCGCTTGCAGTATGCGCTAGATCTAACGATGCGGAAACAAAGAAGCTGGCCTACGAATCCCTTCTTAAGATATGCCGTATTCCCACACACTTTTTTTTGTTTCTTCCTTACTGCAAACAGGAAAGCGGTGAATGCGGCAAACCTGAGGGCTGGGGAGAAGCTCACAGAAGAGGCGTCATAAAATGGTACCAAGACAAATGCCAAAATCCACTGAATGTTGCACGCCTTCTGACCAAGTATAAAGCGCGACAATTCACGAAGAAAAGTAAGTACATTTGTGCAAAGTAGCCGAAAAATGGTCCCATAAGGATGTCTTCTGTCTTGCCAATCCGTCGGCTCTTTTGATGACAATGGCCAATCATATCCTACTTTTTTTAACAAAAAACATTCGATGTTTTCTATGATTAAAGACTTTCTGCTGCGATTGGGAGTTTCCCCTTTAAAAAGAAACTTCAAAGTTACCTATATCTACAATTGCATCGAAAATATATTAGAGCATTAACCTACTAATTTTAAGTTGAAAATACAATAACATAGCTAAAGAAAGTAGACTGTGTAGGTCATGTAACATGCAAACCGTGGAAACGGGATAACACTTTTTGTTAGTCTGATCCAACTTTGGGAAAATACGATCAAAAAAATTGAAACCTTAATTTTGCAGATGGCCAACCTTAACAAAGTTTGAAAGTCTTATGTAATCAACCTCTTCAAAAGTTTTATTTCTTCCAGATCATGAATAGTAAATAGGCCATTTACTGCATTGTTTATGTCCAAAATTCCCTTAATAATCAATTTATAACAAAAGATTGATTTATCCTTTTCTTAGCTTTTCTTTGAAAAACAGAAGAGCCATTGTCATAACCTTCTTGACGTCAGTCGGCACTGTCGTCTTGAATCTGGTTAAGCTTTCTTAAAATTCACTTTCTCAGTAACAATTAAAGCCTTGAAACAATTGCTTGGCATCATACAATGGCATATGTGGCCGAGTGATTAAGGTCACTGGCTGATGTTTACTTGTCCCCCACCGCTGTAGGTTCAGGTTCGTGCCCTACTTGGGTCGAATTCTTTTACGTCTGGAAGCTATCTAGGTTCTACCCAGGTGCCCGCTCGTGACCGACATAATGCCCGAATTGGCATCCAGGGTCTTCCTCCTCCATGAAAGCCGGAAGTTGCAATATGACCTTAGCTGTTGAATGCGACGTTAAATCCGAATCAATCAATTGGCAAAATACAATCAACTTTATGGACATATCCCATAACTTTTGAATGACATTAAAAGTTGTTCAAACTATGAATTTTCAGTTCATTTTTGGTAAAAATCCATTTCTCAATAACCATTCACAGATTAATACTTCATAGGGTAGTTGAACACAGTCACTGAATGCAAAATGTAAGCACATGGGTTCCTATCTCAAAAGTAAAGTTTACACAAATGGTTAAAGGTCAAAATTTGTGGACACTTGTGTCTCCAGTTAATTACTTTACTCGTGCAATGGTTGTTATTTGCTGATATTTACACATGTATGTGTGCAGACTGTGTTGTTCAGAGACAATCGATCCTCCAGCACTTTCAGTCCTTTGATTAGCCAATCCCGGCGCCAGATTGGGTCATCTGACTACATACACTAGCGGATACACTTGCTGTGATAACTTGCCGAGAATTGCTTTCTTATTTCTATGTCTTAGCGATGTTTATGTCACAGTTTTTTCAAAAGTTCGATGACGTCCGTTGTAAAATTACACACGTTACGAGAAGACATAACTTTTTTTTAATTGGGCCTATGTAAAATTATACATATTTTAATTAAGGCTTTTGGTTTTAAATATTTATCAAGAATCTTTTTGTAACATAATACGTGCACAAATAGATTCTAGTTGCAAAAGGTTTTTCTTGTATGCCGAAAACATCTTATACGAGACTTTTGTCACAGAATATATTTTATAACAGGACCATATGGTGTAATTTAAGACACATATTTTTTAAGATCTATATACATGTAAAGGGCTGGCATTCATATTCAAAATAATGTAGATACAGATTATGTGTGAAACAGAGCTGGCCTATTAGTTACATGCTTGAAATCAATGTAGAACACACAAGTACAATGTATATAATACAAGACGAAACAGTAAATGCAGACATAAAAGACGCCGCCAAATTTTCCATTTTCTTCGTTAAGTGATTGGATAGTTTTTCATAAATTCATATATACGTCATTGTTATCTACTTGAAATGACCGACTGTTTTACAGAAGTTGCATGCATAGACGGATACGTTCATGATCATATGAACTATAAGACATGTCGATAGGAAAAACAGCATATTAACTATTATCCCTTTGTATCGCACAGAAGCAGTTTAAACTACATTTATTCATAAAATTTAACTTTACACAATTAAATAATTTACTATTTAAGCTATTTAAAGTTATATAAACAATCTATTAACAAATTTAGAACAGGCTTTCCGTTATAGGACCGGAATAAGACCGTGTGGTCGCATTGCGTAATAAAATTCTTAATAGTTACACTTTATTTCTAGACAAAATGGATTTTTGTTAACGGAATTTATATTTCTCTTTTTTTATAAGAACGGTAAATGATATTCTTTTTCAAGAAAACTTTATGAATTAAATAAATTATATAAAATATAACATCTTGGGTTATTTTTATTAAATTTATTCAGTTGTGAACACTAATTTACATTTTGACTCTTTGAAAAATATATTCAGTGTGGTTTTCATCTTGTCAATTAGATTTTCTTATTTTATCGTATTTATTAAGGAGTTTAGTTTGCGGACATGGTTTTGATTTACGTATCTGTTCTTGAAGCTTGTGTACAAATCAATGTTCGTGCCCGGAGGCCTCGAATGGAGGAAAATTACGTGTTCAATTTTAATTTTTGACGAAGCTATTCATAGATTCGCGTCCATGGATCAATATCGTTTTGCATACCAAATACTCGACGCCGCCTTCTGTAAATTAGTCAATTATTATGAACAAAGGATACATTTTAAAACGTTTTATTGCTCGTTGACGAACAAAGACATTAAACATAGAACAAACTCTTGTTGTAAAATGTTTGTATACCATGCAGGCCGTTTTATAGAAATAAAAACATCAGAGATTTACTGCAAGACACTCCTCATGTTTTATAGATATTTTAGTAAGAAGTTTAGTTTGCGGACATGGTTTTGATTTACGTATCTGTTCTTGAAGCTTGTGTACAAATCAAACGTAGAAAAATTACGTGTTAATTTTAATTTTTGACGAATCAATCTTTTTTTGCATACCAAATACTCGACGCCGCCTTCTGTAAATTAGTCAATTATTATAAAGAACGGATACATTTTTAAACATTTTCTTGCTCGTTGACGAACTAAGACATAAAACATAGTTTTAAAGTATATATTTGATACAGTAAAACGAAACAAGAGTGTGTTGACACTCCCTATAAAAACATATCGTTACATCCATCAAATGATAAAGCTACTTTCAACATTATTGTTCAATATTAAATCTATACAGAATTCATTTCAGTTCGAAGATAAAACGTCTTCTTACAGCTGATAAATATTTGAAGGTGCCGACTTGATTCCCCATTGTAAAAAGAAATAAAAAAACAAACTATTTACCTTAGACTTGTTAAAACGTTATTAACAACTCCGAATAGATCTATGATGTATTGCACCAAAGTGTTGTAAACTCACTGTCAAAATATATTATTTCTGCGTATTATATTTGAAATACAGACAAAATTTTCCTTATATAACGCGTTGCAGTTGGGTGCCCGTTCGCTATCTTGGCAATCGATACAGTTATAATCTTACGTCACTCATAGCGCAATTTTGAAACTATTATTAGAGCTAGTTTATAGGTTAACTCCTCCCCATTCAAGGACATTTAGGTGCGAGCGTCCGTCGTCAATTTTGCTCCGCCCAAAAACCCGCATATGTATTTTAATGCAAGTGACAAACAGTATTTAATAATGTTAAATACAGGTTTCTTCGCGTATTTTGTAGTGACTTCGAGATAAATTATATAGATCTTCTGTTTTATTTAAAATGTTGATTAATATATACTCTTTTAAAAGAGACCTCTTTCAATCACAGCGATTGAGCTACGGTATCATTGCATTTATTGTAAGTGTAGACTGTAAGTTTATGAATTAGTATACATGTAAATTATGTTCGCGGAACTTTACACACCGGAATTCCATTGCAGTAACATGTTATCCTACATAATTCATAATGACGTCTGGTGAACAAAAATATATTGTGATGCATTTTTCATAAAATGCGTTTTTCAGTCTGTTTCTCAACTCGCCTTGTCAATTTTTGCCAAAGTGGAAACAAAATGTCAACGAAAGTAATTAAATTGACGAAATTATCAATAATTGAGTACATCAATAACTGATTTCGCAGCGTGAAAAATATGTTTGTCTCCGGCAGTACTGGAACGCCACAAAAGCGAGGTCATGCCATGGGTAAGGAAGTCTACTGACATACTAAGTATCTAATGCCGTACTGTACGTACTGATATATTTAGTGCATCTGCCAAAATCTTAACTTGCACGGACGTTGTATTATTATAACCAAGTTCCCTAGCTCTCTACTGCCGACAGTGAACTCGACAATTTTCCCTTGTGAACAGTGTTTTTACTTTGAAAGCCCTTCAATTTTCGGAGTGCGGTCGGGGAGTTTAAGAAAAAAATACTAATCAATGAACAGGGGCGTAGTTACTTCGGTCATAAAAATGAAACGGCAGACATGACAGTCAGACCAGTAGATTAATGACGATTATCTAATTTGTTTCACTTTATCTCATATATTTACATGTATTTCAATTCTTTTTTATTCCAACCAATATAAAAATCTGTAGATGAGTGTTGGGTACTGCATCCTGACCAATCCAATTTACCACCAGTAGTCATACATGAGCGACACATTACTGCAGAGTTACACGATTACTCAAAACTTTGGCTCCGCCACTTTAATATATACTTTATCCGATACCGCTTCTGCTATGACTAATTTTTTCTTTCATCGTTCGGAACGTGACGTCAGAATCAAATAAAGACTGATCGCATGCGCCCCTATTTGACCTTTTCAATGAAAGAACGGAGGGGAGGAGTTAACCGATATCTACATGCTCTATTAATAGTTTCAGATTCGCCTTTGTGTGACGTAAGATTGTAATTGTAGTGATTGCTAAAATAGCGAACGGGCAAAGCCAACTGCAACGCGTTGTATCAGGTTACATTAACTTACATTAGTTTACATTTTTCCTAAAATTTATCAGTTTCAAGGACGTTTTCAAAGAAACTTATTTTTATTCCTCTTTTCCAAGTTCAGCATCAGTGTAGCTTACAATAGAAAACTTAAAGTTTGCTCTAAATGACGATGTATTTGTATTTCGTTTTCGTTCAGTTAAGATCTACCTCTTTCCTTTTGAAAAGGTGAAATCATGAAATCGAATAGGTGATATCACCAATTCGAATAGATGATATCACCAACTCAAAGTGCTATTATAATTCGTGATTTCACCCATTCAACGGGAGTACAAGATATCACCGTTTTGAAAAGGTGATATCAATAATTCGAAAAAGATGATACCACCAATTCGAAAAGGTGATATCACCTACTTAGTATTTGAATGGTGATATTATACATACGAATAGGTGATATGTAGAGGTTACTATACGGGGCAAGTGTGCTTTAAGGCGATATTGGCACACTTGGTGAGATATTGACCCGAGGGTAATCGTGAGTCATGTTAGAATTGTTAATACAACTAGATGTTACAATGTCTTATTTCTCTTAAAACGCTTTTATTGATATTGTCTATTATCTCCGTTTATTTATTTTTGCATTGTATAACAGAAAAGCGGGTTTTCAATGTACTGTTTACCAGTATACTTTTGTTATGTATTTCATTGGGCATAACATCTTCATGCTCAGGTTTTTCACACTGATGTTTGACCTTACGATTACTTTTTCATATGATATCATCTACATTGTATTTGAATTGATGAAGTCATCTATTCAAATAGGTAATATCACAAACATGCATAAAATAGTAAAATGGTGCCCATACTTTCATGATATTTATGTAGAGCACATATACAGCATGTGAGCCCAAGCTTTTTTTAAGGAGTACCCAACATGAAATCAATGAAACTTCACAGATGTTTTTTATTATCAAATAGATATGAGCATGTCATCACCATGTTCAGCTTTTTCATAGAGTTTTGACCTTTTGATTACGTTTTCTGGGACATGTCTTTTCTATCTCACTGATTTTATTAGATTTGAAATGGATAAAGGTAACTTTATTGAAACGATCCTGCTGGATCTGCAGAAGGCATTTGATACTGTTGACCACTATTGTTAATGAAATTGGAAGCGCTTAGTTTTAATAAAGATAGTCATCGTTGGTTTCAGTCTTATTTGTCTGGTAGGCAGCAACTTGTTGATGTCTCTGGATGTTTTTTCACATGTGGGGCTCCACAGGTCCGAATCTTTTAAAAATATTGGATGCTCATTATGGAACAAGTTGCCTGTTGATATTATATGTTACAGATTGTTCATGCCTCTCTATGTCATACCATCAATAACAAGGACCACAAGGTGTTATCCTTGGTAATCATGTGCATGTCATGGCCCATTATTCGTGTTTGAATATAGTTACACG
Organism: Saxidomus purpurata; assembly: GCA_022818135.1. NCBI lineage: Eukaryota > Metazoa > Mollusca > Bivalvia > Venerida > Veneridae > Saxidomus > Saxidomus purpurata. The sequence goes on from JAFMSR010000002.1 coordinate 43,258,653, forward strand.
ATAACTTATTTGTTTGACTATATAAGTGTACATAATGCAATGTACCGAAATAAATCTATTCATCTAAGCATTGTTAGTGTATATAGAAATAGGAGCAGATAGTGTAGTTTCGCGTTAACTCCTCGATATACATGTACGTTAATTAGACTGCGTACAAAACATGTACTTGTTTCTTTTACGTATTCAACATATTTTTTTGTGAAATAATTTTGAACTGGAGCCAACAGTTACTAACCTTTTCCTTGTTGTAAACAGTAATGCAATATCCCGCACTATGAATTTGCAAATCGATGATCAACGTGAAACCGTTGTAAATGCATATAGAAATAGGAGCAGATAGTGTAGTTTCGCGTTAATTCCTCCATATATATGTACGTCATTATAGTCAACTCGTGACTGTGTATTTGTTTCTTTTACGTCTTCAACATATTTTTTGTGAAATAATTTTGAGCTGGAGCCAACAGTTACTAACTTTTTCCTTGTTGTAAACAGTAATGCAATATCCCGCACTATGAATTTGCAAATCGACGATCAACGTGTATATAGAAATAGAAGCAAGGCCACACCAAAATTAATTACTTGGTCAACGGATTTCCCGCTCCATTATTTTTCAAAAGCAAAAAAAAAATATTTTTTTCAATTTGAGCTTCCGCCCGCATAAATTTTATAAACCAAAACCAAAAATTCAAAGCGGGCCTTTTTTGTCGCGGTGAACTCGTTAATCTAGTACTTTCAAACCTACAACTCGATTTAAAACGCCAGCAGAACATGTTCAAAATGTCAAAATGGCAGCTACCAGTATGAAAATTTTGATTGTTAACATAAATCAGGGAAGCGTCGGTGGAAGACGAGTTGCAGTCCAGACAAACAACTCAGTAACAATTAAAGACATTTTTGTCAAGGCTAATTCACTTCTCTCTACTGTTGTTACGGTGGCACTGAAGATGAACTTTTGGATGATAGTGAACCGTACATCTGTACATGGGAGACTAGCCTAATTAATTTGGCGTTTTGGTATGACCCTTTCACAGATCTGATATTTTATAACTGTTACACCTCTACGAAGGCGGACAGCTGTAAAATGTCAACCTGTAAAATCGGTTTGCCTTCGAAGTGGAAATATTGAGACTAATGAAAGACTTGTTTACCAAATTTTCAGAAGTGCGCCCTCTGTGTAATCAAAGGACTGAAAGTGCTGGAGGATCGATTGTCTCTGAACAACACAGTCTGCACACATACATGTGTAAATATCAGGACAACCCTTGCACGAGTAAATTAAGTTATAAACTGGAGACACAACTGTCCACAAATTTTGACCTTTAACCATTTGTGTAAACTTTACTTTTGAGATAGGAACCCATGTGCTTACATTTTGCATTCAGTGACTATGTTCAACTACCCTATGAAGTATTAAGCTGTGAACGGTACTGAGAAATGGATTTTGACAAAACTGAACTGAAAATTCATAGTTTGAACAACTTTTAATGCCATTCCAAAATGCCCATAGGATTGATTGCCCAGCAAGCATGTGCATATTGGACCACTATCCATTTTAAGTAGGCTGACTGGTATCTGTTATTGATATTGGTACGATATTCAGCCGATATCAACCGTTTACCAAGAACAACACGTTTTGTATAATAAGATGAAATACGTTTAAATTATTTCATAAATCATTTAAGAGTTAACGAATTTATGTAAAATTCTTCTATAAATAGGTACAAAGCTTATTTAACACAGTGGATGTTTCGATATCGGTCCAACCTCGGTTTGATATCAGAAATAGAGAAATGGGGCACGTTTAAGGTATAGATAGGCAGGACAAAATAACTTTGAATATAAGTTAGTTATTTTCTACATTTTTGCTTAGCGAAGTGCAACGCTTAAAGTCTTTAAACAATAAAGAGAACTTGTTTATATGTTTGGCTAAATAATTCATACTTCATTCAGCCCGGGAAATTTGAAATGGACACTTTGTGCAAATTCTCCTAAATTGGGTTATCTTTTGTAAAGGTAAATCATATTTTACTTAATTCCATTCAAACTGAAATACTGTTGAAGTTAACAACGTGTTTTTGGTTTTTTTAACTCCCATATGTAGGGAAGGAACAGTAGTTAGCTATTATCACAGGTGTTTGCACTGTGGAGCGGATGATAAATAAAATCTAGTCTGATCCATATAATAGTCAGTGCCTTCATACATTGGACCTTTTCAGTATATGATGCGTACGTTTCTTTATGTACAAGAATATAATGTACATTTGTACTGCACAATTCCTACAGTTTTTCATATCGGTCTGATAGAGAGCCAATATAGGTCCAATATTGTTTTTAAGCCGGTCCAATATCGGGTTAATATCAAAAACGACATCGGCCCGATATTGCGTCAACTTTGCAAAACCGAGGTCGGCCCGATATAAAAATCAAGTATTGGGCCGATATCGAAAGCGATATCGGACCAATGTCGGCGTGATGTACTATGCTTGCTGGGTGTATTGTGCCACTTCATTGATTCGGATTTAACGTCGCACTCAACAGCTAAGGTCATATTGCAACGTCCAGCTTTCGTGGAGGAGGAAGACCCTGGGTGCCAATTCTGGCATTATTTCAGTCACGAGCGGGCACCTGGGTAGAACCTAGATAGCTCCCATACATAAAAGAATTCGACCCAAGTACGGCACGAACCTATACAGCGGTGAGGGACAAGTAAACATCAGTCAATGACCTCAACCACTCGGCAACAGATGCCATTGTTTGATGCCAAGCAATTGTCTGAAGTTTCAAGGCTTTAATGGTTACCGAGAAAGTGAATTTTAAGAAAGCTTAACCAGATTCAAGACGACAGTGCCGACTGACGTCAAGAAGGTTATGACAATGGCTCTTCTGTTTTTCAAAGAAAAGCTAAAAATTGATACATCAATATTGTGTTATAAATTGATTCAGTATATACCTATTGTAGAACAAGTTTACATTAACTATCCCCGTGAGTGGTTCCAAAATACTGCGAATTGCAATATACCGGGTCTATTGCGCACACCTAGTCATTACCAGCCTTTCTACCATACTGTTTTAAATTTTCATAACTTGTATAAAACAACAACTGAATGTTTTAATAGCAGGCTATTATCTTTCATATTTAACATATACTAGACTCTAGCAGTATTTCGTAACAAGTAATAATGATGATGATTATGATGATTATTATGTTCCTATATGATTAATGTATGTATGAATGTACACGCCAAAATTTAGTGTAGCAAAAGAATCGTGGTAAAGTTTAGTTTAAACAATATTTACATGTATTCTCGAAAATACATAGTATATATACATACATAGTACAAAGGTGTAACAATATAACTGGAGTCTGAAAATAAGCTTTCAAAGAAAACTTATATTAATTCATTTTCCTACTTTGGTAAAGTTTGAAAGTTTTAGTTACAATTTATATTGAGTTAATATTTGTTCTTTGTAAATGACAGCATAATCCAGAGAAATGAATTTGATTTTCCCTTTAGATTATTGCATTTCTGTCTATATTTAAAAATCGTAGTTAAGACATGTAGATCTATGTGATTTCTTACAGTTATTCGTACCCAGGTACGAATCGACTTCGCCGAAATGCGGACATTTTCGTACCATTTTCGAACCACGCATGTGCGTAAAATACAACAATTACAACGTGTTTAAAGCATAAAAATATGTTGTCATATTTCAAAAAGACATCTACAAGTGCCTCTGTAGAGTTAATTTGCTGATAAGTTTTAGTTTTATACCTGAACGCACGAAGGCGTATTTTAGACTAGTTTTTCGGAAAAACTTTAGAGACACTAAATGACAACTAGTCAGGCCGAGCACTTTAGATGATAGAGGCGTTGGCAAGTTACAAAAAATCGTTGTTTTTTATGTTGAATTCCGAGTTTTGTAATTTAAAATTCAAGAGTACCTAGTGGTTCGATAACGTATTACGATGTTCCGATAGTTTATGATCACAAACACAACATCGGATATAGACCATTATTCGGCCTGACTAGGTGTCTTTTGGTGTCTCCGGTCTGACTTAGAAAACTGTTCTGATCAAAACCGCGTAGTAAACTGTTCTATACAGAACAGATACCTCGTTGATTTTTAGTAATTTTTAATGTTTTCTTTATTCATCAATTATAATGAAAACAGAATACAAGGTAATGCATTACAATTCTTTTTATTTCATTGAATATATAGAACTATTTTTCGGTCGTATTCGACAAAAAAATTGTGTTAAGAGTTCGGCCGTAAGGGTCTGAAATACTCTGTTAACTTTGGATACGATCGATCCAAAAGTTTCATGATAATGGCGTTGAGGTTAAAACTTTGGGAAGAAAATTCAGTAAAAAAAATCAAGAAACTAACAAGTTTTTAGCATTGTGAAATTGAACAATTATCTCTAGTCAAAACACTTATGGTCAGTAGAAGAAGTGCAGTAAAAGAGCATATGTCTCGACTTAATTAAAGAAGTTTTTCTGTGGGTTATTTTGTTATGAGTAACAAATGGGTTTCATTACAAAGTGTTTTTCCGAATAAATTGAAATATACACGAGTCTAATGGTTTATCAAATGATAAGAAATTGTTTCTCTTTCAAAACACTTGTTGTAGTGGCTGAACATGTATGTAAGAAAACAAAATCTGGTCTTTTTAAATTAATAAAAATGTTTTCTTGCAGGAAACACTTCAATATACCCGTGCAAACTTAGTACTGGTGTATATAGAAGTCACTTTGTGGTCTGTGCCTTTTGGGCAGTTTATATTTGAGGTGACTGTAGCTCTTTTATCTATTTCCAAGTCTTTTTTACAGTGAATATTTGTTTTTGTTAGGAGTTTTTATCTTTTATTTACCAAATTGCTCCTCGCCCGCTGCAAAAATGGTTGAAATAGGAAAAAAACATTTTAATTTTTTTTCGCTCGCTCGCTCCCTTTTTTTAGGATATATTCCGATGACCAAGAAATTAATTTGGTGTGGCCAAACTGATATTTGTTGTTTCGCGATATTCCCCTCGATATAATGTGTTTGCTATTTATAGTAAACTCGTGACCAAGTATTGTTATTGAGCAGCACTTGAAGCAGGGACATGTCGGAAGGAAACATATACATGCACTATTGTTATACGAGGATTGTTCAAATATGAATGCATCTAGAACGTTATCTTGCTCAATAATGCAAAAATCAGGAGGAAATCAAGATTATTCGGTAGATAAACATTATACTAATACAAAAATGGTTGTAAGAAGGTCAGCGTACGCCGTTGAAATACGGTCCTATATTAAGAATCGTTGTATTCTTGGCATAGGGTGTAAAGACATTTTTGATGAAATATGTTCTGTTTATGGGCATAATGAAATTTTTTTTCGTCAGTTATTCGTTGGTTTAAGAAATTCAAATGTGGGTTATTTCAACAGAAGATGCACCACATGGCTGTCGGCCGAAAACAGCAACGTCTGCCAAGATGGTTGCTAGAGTGAAAGAAATAGTTGCTACTGATGCAAGATACACTAGCAAATAGCTAGTATGGTTGGCATCTCATTAGGAGCAGCTCATGCAATTCTGAAACGTAATTTGAAAATGAGAAAGATCTGTGCTAGATGGATTCCCCATCTGTTGACAGATGAGCAGAAAAAGGCACGCGTGCAATGCGCGAAAATGTTGCTTAAACAGTTTCCAAATTACAATACACGGTCTTTCGCAAATGTCATCACTGGTGACGAGACATATGGGTTGGCCAGGTGTATACGGCGGATCCGGATCCAATATAGATTATATAGGGTAAACAAGAGGGTGTTACGGATCCACTCATAACTTATTTATTTGTTTATATTTTGAAATAATTTGAGCACTAAATAAAAGCTGAATGTTACAGCTTTGTGTACATGTATAATTATGATATATTTGGCGAATGAAAATATGTATGTTTTAATATCAAAAATGAACGATCATTTCAGATTTCAGATCATCCAGGTTCAAAAAAATGGGTATCGCGGATACATTCATAACTTATTTATTTATTAACAAATTGAAATAATTTGGGTACCAAATAAAAACTGAATGTTACAGCTTTGTGTACATGTATAATTATGATATATTTGGCGGATAACAATATGTATGTTTTAATATCAAAATTGAACGATCAGTCCAGATTTCATATCATCCAGGTTTAAAAAATGGTTATCTCGGATACATTCATAACTTATTTGTTTATATTTTGAAATAATTTGAGCACTAAATAAAAGCTGAATGTTACAGCTTCGTGTACATGTATAATTATGATATATTTGGCGAATGAAAATTCGTGTACATGTATAATTATGATATATTTGGCGAATGAAAATATGTATTTTTTAATATAAGAAATGAACGATCATTTCAGATCATCCGATTTAAAAAAATGGGTATCGCGGATACATTCATAACTTATTTATTTATTAACATATTGAAATAATTTGGGTACCAAATAAAAAGTGACAGTTGTAGCTTTTTGTTAATGTTTTATTTTGCCATATTTGACGGTGGAACATGCATTTGCTTTAATGTAAAAAATGAACATTCAGTCCCGATTTTGGATCCGCCAGTTCAGCATTTATTAGATTAACATATCAAGTGGAAACATACTACATGTACATTAGAAAGATAGTCACGGATTCACAGATAACTTTTTTTTTTCAATAAATATCTATACACATTATTCAATCGCTGTCAGATTATGACGTTTTAATATGAATCTGATAATCAAAGATACGGAACCTAGTAAAGGAAAAACCATGAACTCGGGAACAACGGAAAAATATAAAGCCATTATCTCGATTTGATTCTATTTACAGCTACTATATCATTCATTTCAATTCAAAATAAGCATACAATATAATATTGATCACAATAAAACACGTCTTGTCCATCACCTTCGAGTCCATCATGCTGATTAATAAACATGTTATCGGTTAAAACTGCACTTTAAGTAATACATGATATGTTTACAGGTGCAAGTGAAGATCTTGAAAAGCAGTTTATAAGAAAAGTGCTACATGCCCTTGAACGGCCTCATTCCAAAAAAAAAATCAGAAAGTATAGAGGGTGAATATTAGAAAGCGTGTTCATTAAATTATTTGAGCCAATAACAATTTAATTTTGATAACTGGTTTCAGAGAAATATAATTTTAATATTTTTATGTTGAATATAGAAAATAACAATTAAAGGGCAATAACTCTTGAGATACTTATCCAATCTTGACGAAAGTTGTGTGTGCACCGCGGCATTATGCTATTGCACACTTATTTTAAGTTTCATGAAATTATAGCCATTTGTTCTTGAGTTATGACTCCGGATGGACGGACGGACGGACGGAGTCCGACGGACAACGCCAAAACACTATCCCTCCACCTTTGGCAGGGGATAAAAACACCATGTAGTGACATTTCATTTTTAGCTCGTCTGATTTTTGAAAAAAATGACGAGCTATTGTCGTCACTTGATTGTCGTCGTCTTCGTCGTTGTCGTTGTCGTCGGCGTTGGTTAAGTTTTGCGTTTAGGTCACTTACATGGAAACTATCAAAGCTATCACTTTGAAACTTGGAAAGCTTGTTCATCTAATATCCTTCTTCACATTGTATGCTAAAGATGCTGAGTCTGACCTGTTTTTTTGGGTAAAAACATGAATTTTGATTGATTTTGGTTGATTTTGAGAATTGGACATAGCTTCTTCATTTTTTGTTAGATTGATTTCAAATTTTTCACAAACAATAAATGGATAATGTACTTCAACATATCAAACGGGGTTTTGAGTTATACATTTGGGGGGGATATTTTAATATTTTTGGACTTTGTAGTTTTTAGCTAGTCTGATTTTTTAAGTTTTGCGTCAGTTACATGCAAACTATCAAAGCTATCACTTTGAAAGTTGGAATACCTGTTCACTATCAAATGTGCAAGTTATTGCCCCTTCTTAACTTAGAAAGTTTCACACACACAATATTTTTGTAATAGTGAACATAATGCAACCAAACTTAGTGTAAAGGAAGTATTTATGAATATTTTTTAAATTGGATTGTGTTTTGGGGCTGCTGGGGTTAAGGTCACTGTTACTAAAAATAGGAAAACCGTAATATATTCAATATCTTTAGTTACAGTTGACATAATGTAACCAACTTTTGTTTGTAGTAAGTATTTAAGAAGATCTTTAATGGGGTTGTGTTTTGGGGCTCCTGGGGTCATTGTCAAGGTCACTGTAACTAAAAATAGAAAAACAATAATATGTTCAATTTCTTTAGTTACAATTGACATAATGTAACTAAATTATTAAGAGTGTAATATATATAAATGAAGACTTTTATTGGGATTGTGTTTGGGGCTCATGGAGTCAAAAAATGGGACAAACACAATATCTTTAGTTGCAGTTGAATAATTGTGACCAAACTTATGTCTAGTAATTATCATGAAAACCTTCTGTGGGATTGTGTTTCGGGGTCAAGGACACTGTTACTTAAAAAAATGGTAATAAATAAACGGTAAAAGGATAAAATCAGACGAGCGTCAGGCACCCGTAGGCGGTGCTCTTGTTATATCTATGTTTAACTAGCCTGCATTTGTATGAATTCAATTTTTTTCCTCTATTGTTCAGTATAGCAATTCCCGGTATGCAACAATTACTGGGAAAGGCCGCTAAATACTTCCCTGTAGTTTCCATTCTCATTTGTTCTGTTTTAATTATTTTCCTTTGTCTTTGTTGTTAGTAAGCATGAGGAAATATATATATTTTCCCTATGTTTAAACACTGAATGAAAATTTGATGACAGTTTGTCTGGAAATGACCTCCGTAACAAACATGTAACAGATGTATTTATACAAATTTTATATCAAAATGTTCAGAATAAAACTAGCTGTTTAAAATATTAAACTCCAAATTCACAGTACTGTAAATTAGGCAATATTAGCGATGGTTTAATTTTCGCCATTTCGCAAAGTATCCACTTTGCTAATTTAAAAATCTCGCTAAAGATTAATTTCACGTAGATTTACTATTGACAATTCTCCGTCTGTCTGCTGATAAATCGCAAAATTTTCGTCTCGTGACAAAAAACTAAAAAATTTACTAGAATTTCTTTTACACAGAAACAACAAAGTATAATGAAACTGCCTTTAAAGTAACAATAATGCTGTCTTGGTTGAAAATGTCTTACAGTACAGTTTACAGGTTATACCCGGTACTATACATTGTATATGGGCAGACATCATGCACATACAGTACTGATTTAATACTATGTTTCTGTGAAGTTTCTACAATTTATGGTGCAAATTTCTTCATCCGCTGCAAAAAATATTTTGAAAAATATATTCTATGCACTTAAATTACATGTACATGTAATACTCTTGTTAGGATTTCCCAGGAGTAGAAGTTGATTGTCTCTTTCTCCTTGCACCTTGTGGTGTATCTATGAGATAGTTAAATATTATTGCAATATTCAAAAACAGACAACTGGCATCATGTAATTCCAATATATTTGCAAGATTTTGAAATTAATATATATAACATTTAGGTTTTATCAGCAATCAAACAATAAATGAAACTTGCAAACTCTGGGTGTCAGTGTTTATGTAATTTATGGCTCCCTTGCTGTGCCTATGTGGCCACTGACATCTAGTAATTACTTGATAATTTAACAGATATCATATACATAACTGTAACAACATTTTCAATGTTGAGAGATTTTCCTGGAGTAAAAGGGTACATTGTACTGTTAATTGAAATTGAATTAATATCAAAATTAGCCGATGTTTGATTGTAGCGACGAGCTTCTTTTTCAGGGTGAAAATTATTATTCAATTTGGTGGTTTATTTGTAAACAAACTTTGAAACTTTGAAAAAAAAAACTTTGAAGTACTCGGCTACCTACAACCCTGTGTGAATACCTTAAATAAAATATGACTTAATATTCAAAGAACGAAAGTATTAAATATAATATAATATACTATACATATAATATAGTATACATATAATGTTACAATTGAATCCGTGAGCTTTCTAATGTAGTATATATTTCAACTGGCGGATCTGATATTCGGGAACGAACGCTCATTTTTAACATTAAATCATATACACGTTCCACCACTGTATACGGCAAAATTATACCAAATAATAAAGCTACAACTTTCAGCTTTTATTTGGTACCCATATTATTTCAATTTGTTAATAAATAAAGAAGTTATGAATGTATCCGCGATACCCATTTTTTAATCTGGATGATCTGAAATCTGGACTGATCGTTCATTTTGTATATTAAAACATACATATTTTCATCCGCCAAATATATCATAATTATACATGTACACAAAGCTGTAACATTCAGCTTTTTTTTAATCGGATGATCTGAAATCTGAAATGATCGTTCATTTTTTATATTAAAAAATACATATTTTCATTCGCCAAATATATCATAATTATACATGTACACAAAGCTGTAACATTCAGCTTTTATTTAGTGCTCAAATTATTTCAAAATATTAACAAATAAAAATATTATGAGTGGATCCGTAACACCCTCTTGTTTACCCTATATAATCTATATTGGATCCGGATCCGGATCCACCGGATCCGCCGTTTACACCTGGCCACATGGGTTCACTTTTTTGAGCCCAAACGAAAGGTTCAGAACAAAATATGGGCAACAAAGTCTGGCAAAAGACCATGCATTGCAAAGCGGACCATGAGTGTCAACAAGGTAATGTATGCCATATTCTTCACAAATCAGGGTCCTGCCATTCAGGTTGCTGTACCTAAAGGCAAATCTGTTAATGCGAAGTTTTACAAGACTAAAGTTCTTCGAAAACTGAAGAAATATTTCAAAAATCGAAAACCTGCAACTGGTTTGGCCAATGCCAGATTGCTACATGACAATGCGTCATCGCACAAGGCGTCTATTGTACAATACTTTCTGAAGCAGGAAAAGGTTGTTGTGCTCCTTCATCCTCCGTATTCGCCTGACCTTGCCCCGTGTGATTTCTTTTTGTTCCCAAGGCTCAAAAAATACCTTTCTGGTCGAAAATTTGTCCAGCGCAAACACCTCGGTTCTGCAATATTCCACTGTCTTCATAGTATACCTAGAAAAGACTATGAAAATGCCTTCAAGGATTGGATTAGAAGACGGAAACTTTGCATATCTTTTGGAGGTGAATACTTCGAGGGGACAATATAAAATTTTCATTGAAATCTATCAAGGACACATTTTTATGTGCTTAGATGCATTCATATTTGAACATTCCTCGTACATGTATTTAACGAGCAAAGTATGCAGATCAGACACCAGAACGTACAAGAAAAGCACCATATTGATTATCGTTTATACATTATAGATAAACTAGTACATTTTTAAGTGCTTAGATGCATTCATATTTGAACATTCCTCTTACAATTTTTGCTTTGTCATCTTATTGTGTATCAGTGCATAATATATATCCTGATAGATACCGTCCTGATAGATACCGTCACAAAAACTACAATTATTATGGTCTTTAACTTTTAATTAGTTTATACTAATTGATTTTAGCTCGATAGTAAAGAAAACTTATCGAGTCACTCTCGAGTCCGCTTCCTGATAAAACCAGTACTGGTGTCATTTGAGGAGGTACGGTCGTGATCCCAGTGGGGCTCCGGGATGAGCAGCAGATACCTTAACCTCTACACCACCGCTCCCCTTTCGTCAAAATACTAGTATGCACAAGAATACCTAAGAATGCAGCTGTGGCGATAAAGAATCCCACGTTTTTTCGGGGGAACATGCCCAAATACTCCCTTGAAACTGCGTGCCTACAAATTGTATTTGCCCAGCTACGCCCCTGTCTGTGATATTCTGAAATCAATCTATCCAGCTAAAATTTAAAACATTTTTATTACAAATAAGTGCAACAAACAACTCACAAACTAGCATAAATTCTAAGAAAACTCAATACAAAAGACTGATTAAATAAATTTGAGAAGTCTGTATAAACAAAATGGCACAGTATTTTCAAACTCTCCAAACAAACATTTAAGGATGGATTACCCTTCATAGTGGCCATCACAGTATAAAAATATAATGGTGTTCCTCGGAACACACAAATGTCTCATCAACCATATACATGATATTGAGTTTGGTCAACAATAGTTATAAACGAAATAATGACAGAATTGCCTTACTTGAAATATAACAAATTTTGGAGAAAAAAAATCCTGTTTTCTCACACATTCTGTGACAAATTTAATGTAAAGTAGTAGACAGGGCCATAAGATATGGATGTCCGACTTAATATTATAAAAATATTTTGAAACTTTCCAGGCAGAAATTGATAATTCAACTTTTTTTAAAGATTATAAACGTCTCCCTAGACCTTAAACCCATTAATATCCTTATGGCTAATTTGAATGGTAAAGTACCTTCCTTATGTTACAAACGTAAAAATATGTAAACAGATGGAAAATCAAGGTTCATGCAAAGTGTTTGAATTGGTCCTGAATATGAATTTTGTCCTTTAATCTTTTTATACTTTATAAACAAAACAAGAGGCCCAAAAGAGCCAGTATCGCTCTACTGGTCTGTCTGACTGGATTGTTCTGAGTATTTTTGTTAAAAATCTTTTGCATTGTTACCAAGGAAAAGCTAACAGAGTTCACTGTGACATTTACCTACTGACCCCAAAAACAGTAGGGACCATCCACTCAGTAAGACCAATCATCGTATAAAGTTTGAGTGTAAGACCAATCATCGTATAAAGTTTGAAGACTGGGTCAAATAGATCTCAGCAGAAAATATTTTCAAAGTTCTGGTCACTGTGACCCTGACCTTTGACCAACTAACCCAAAAATCAATAGGGATCATCTACATGTTGCAGGAAACCTTCTGAACAAGTTTGATGAAAGTTGAAAGAAAATTGTGACATGTAAAGCGTTATCAAGTTAAATTAAAAGGAAGTAACTGTGGCCTTGACCTTTGACCCACTGACCTAAAAACAAAAGGGATCATCTACATGTTGCAGAAAACCTTCTGAGCTAGTTTTATGAAAATTGAATGAAAATTGTGACCTGTTAAGCGTTATCAAGGAAAATCTAACGAAGATTACTGTGACCTTGATCTTTGACTCACTGACCCCAAAATCAAAAGGGAACATCTACATGTTACGGAACCTTCGGAGCAAGTTTAAGGATCATTTACATTTTGCAGGTATTCATCTGAGCAAGTTTTATGAAAGTTGAATGAAAATTGTGACCTGTAAAGCGTATGTGTGTAGTAAGATTATCTAGGTAGTCCGAGTAGTGAAATTGAAACATTGAAGCAATGAATGTTTTAAAATATGTGGAAAAACACAAAATGAAAGTAAAAGTAAAACTGTCAAACAAGAGGCCCAAAAGGGCCAGTATCGCTCTACTGGATTGAGAAAAAAAATTAATGTGGCCTTAAGAAAAAAATTGTTTGGCCTGCAAGAAAATACATCTTTTGGCCTTAAAAAATAAATAATAACAAAATAAACATGTAGCTTTAAAAAAAATTGAAGAATAATAAAAACAATTGTTGGCCTTGAAAAAATTTGGCCTGAAAAAGGAAAAATGATTTATGAAGTTTCAAGATGCTAGGCCCAAGATTTCTCGAGTTTTCGTCTGGAAACCGTTTTACAAATCTGCGTCACTGTGACCTTGACCTTTGACTCACTGATCCCAAAATCAACAAGGATCATCTACATGTTAGAGGGAACCTTCCGAGCAAGTTTGATGAAAGTTGAAAGGAAACTGTGACCTGTATAGCGTTATCAAGGAAACCCTATCAGGTCACTGTGACCCTGACCTTTGACCCACTGACCCGAAAAATGATAGAGATCATCTACATGTTGCAGGGAACCTTCTGAGCGAGTGTGATGAAAGTTGAATGAAAACTGTGACCTGTAGAGCGTTATCAAGGAAAATCTAACGAAGGTCACCGTGACTTTGATCTTTGTCTCACTGACCCCAAAATCAAAAGGGAACATCTACATGTTACGGAACCTTTGGAGCAAGTTTGATGAGAGTTGAAAGAAAACTGAGACCTGTAGAGCGTTATCAAGGAAAATCTAACAGAGGTCACTGTAACCTTGACCTTTGACACTCTGACCATGAAAACTATAGGGATCATCTACATATTGCAGGTATCCTACAGAGTAAGTATGATGAAAGTTGCATGAAAATTGTGACCTGTAAAGTATTATCAAGGAATTGCTATTGGAGGTCACTGTGATCTTAACCTTTGACTGACTGATCCCAAAAACAATAGGGAATATCTACAAATTGATGGGATCCTTATCAGCAAGTTTCATCAAAGTCAAACGTATATTGTGACCTGTAGAGCGTTATCAAGGTAAAGTTTACGGACAGATGGACAGACTGACAAATCATCATTGCATAAGCTCTGCTGGACTTCGTCCAGTAGAGCTAAAATCAAAGGAATTGCTGGCATTTTGCAATGAACTATAATTATTGTTATTAATTACTGGGAGTACCTAGATTAGTATATTGCACACATGATAATAATTAATTTTGAGAAATGATATTTGAAATAAAAAAAATTGGTATTTTCTACATAAATGACCCTAGGTACTCATACTAGTGATGCATGAAGCACTTACAACATTTCTTAACCAAACAGTCACTACAGAAAGCTTCTACTAATTTTGGTGCATGAAATATACGGCTTTTTTGCAAGTATATAAATTTGAAGGACAAAATTCATGTTGGGGACTTTTTCTAACACTTTACATGAACCTTAAAGCTGCTCGCTCTCATTTGCCGTTGAAAAAATGTTATATATGTTTATATTGGAATTTCAAAAGCGTTTGCAAAGCTTTATTTTTTGATAGCGTATTATTTTAAATCTACAGATAAACTTTGCAGTAATTTATACTGGAACCTTTTTATATGACTATATGTTCTGAAATATGTTATTTTAATACAGTCTGGAGAACTTTATTTTTTTACCAAAATTTGAGAGCAAGCAGCTTTAAAACAAAAGGCTATTTCTATTTAATATTTCTAAAATTAGTAACATCTTCCATAATCAAGCAATTCGGACCGTATAACGATATGTTAAACACTATATTAACAAAATAATTGGACAATGATAAGTAAAACCCTGATTGATATAAAATACCTGGTTCAAAATCTTGCTCATGAATCTTGTTACAGCAGGCAGACAACACTTATTATACTTATTATATACCTAACATTGATACATAAATTATATATTTTCCGCAAAAATTCACCAACAACTCCGTCATTACAGATCAAATATGTATAGAAATCTGATTCAGCATCACCACATTACCAAATATGGCAATTGTTTTGTAGGGGTGTTTCCCATTGGTCCATAGAAAATTCTTGCATGTCCCGTGATGTTAATAATGTTGCTTAAAATTGGATCATTGCTTCTGGTTTATAAAACGATATCAAATAAATGATGTCGCACACAACACATATTTTGCACTAATTAGAGTTAATCTTCTATTTCATGCTTAAACGTCACTGAAAATGAAAGAGTAGTAGTTCAGACAAGTGCGAAAAGGTATATAACAAAATTGTCATTATATATAGCAAAATGGTCATAAGCATAGAAATGTGATCCAGGATTAGCTCTTGTCGCAGTCGGGATCATGCTCCACACTCGTATCATCCAATATACGACTCAGAGTATCCGGCATTCTGGATCACATCAGTATGTTAATAACCCTAGTATAACTATACTCTCTTACAATCTAGACACCGAAATTAAACTGAGATGCAATATCGTTCAACATTCAAGCAATCATTTGGCTAAGCATTAAATAGAAACACAATTTTGATTTTTTTTTTAGCAGTATACATGTGTAAAAACAAGGTGTTTCTTATAGTACTATTTGAAAGACCTTGGTAAGAAGCAAGAAGCAAGTAAAATTTTGATACTTTTTCACAACTGTTTTAACAATTTAAAGAACTTAAAAAATCTACCATATTGTGAGAACCATTCACAAATTCATTAATAGAAAAAAACTTCATACAAGATTCAATATTTTGCATAGCAAGCTTTAACAATAGGCATATCACAGACTGCAAACATCATTTAAAACAATGAATCTTTGCACATGTACTAGAGCAAAAAAGGGATGTAACTCCGCCAACTGACATTTTCTTGGCTCAAATAGGAAGATAATTTTGTTAAAATGTACAGCAAAAGCTTTGAGAAACAAGAGGACCAGAATGGCTCCATGCAGTTCCCTTGAGATTCTCTACCGCTCTACGACACATTTTTCTATTACTTGGAAAAATTATACACAGTACATATCCTTGAGAAATTTAGCTATTGCTTTATTCCTATCCAATAATTTCATTATCTGACCAATAATTTCTGAAGAGAAGTTTACTTTATAGACATTAAGATGGAGTGACATCTGAAGGTGAACCTATTTTTTTCTAAATCAACCATAGATACACATTCACTTTATGTAGTTAGATGATACAAAGTAATGTAACTAATATCTGGACTTCAAAATACATGTAAGTAAGTACAGCTGGTAAGTTAAGACTTTATCAAAAGATCAAAACTATTATACATGAATTTCACCTAAGTTACGTTTGCATCTATGCTAGTGTAAAAGTAAGAAAATCTTTACAAGGTTTACTAAATCATGCTAATAATACTCAAAACAGTATCACATATATTCAGTACCATTAGCTATGTCACAACAATAAAGTTTGGCATTAGTGAGTAACTTCAATACAATCACTGACTTTAACAAAGACATGATCTAAAACTAAAACCAAAGCAAAAATAAATTTAAATCTTATTCTATAGATTGTATGGACTGGAGGAAAGTCTTCTTTTAAATGAATCAATGTTTCTCACATACATGTATACTGTATGAAATTAAATATGTAAAATATGGAATTAGTTTAGAGCTGTACGAACACTATCAAAAGTATATTCATATATAAAACTATAAAACTGGAAGATCTTTACTTGAAATATTTATCTGGTTGCCATGCCAACTATATGACACAGATGAGATATACTAAAACAACCCACAATGCTATGTATAAAATAAAAATTCTTGAATAAAAATGAATTTCCTGGATTTCATTATACTTCAATAATTATGCATGTGAATGCAGTGAGAGAAAAAATAATTATGCAGACATTCAGAAGTTAACATACTTATTTCAGTAAAGCAATGGAAATAAAATACCATGGTGAAAAGTGACACAAATCAATTATTACAAAAAAGTGACGCTATGCAATTATTCATGGTGGATACCACATGTCAAACCTACAATTCCATGGCAACACAAGTATGCAATTTTACAAAATGGCGCAGACTTCACTACTATTAATGAAAAATCGTTACGCAAAAAAAGATATCAAAATCTACCATGTGCTACAAAATTTGGCATACGGTTATGTAAATATATAAGAATTGTCCTAGCAATGACATAAGCAGCAACACAACATTTTAAAGCGGACGTACTGCAAGCAAAATACTAACATACATTTCTTCTTTTGTTAAGTAAAAAATATAGATGTCAAATCTGCATCCATATACCAACATCTAGAAATAATTATTCTAAAGCAGTACCGATGTAACATCGTTTCTGATTGGTAACGCCATCGCCGTTAAAAATATTTGCGACCATTAAAAACCGTATATACAGTCGCAAATATCAAAATTACAAAACAGTTATTCCTATAATAACAACTTCTTTTCTATTAAACTCAATCCTGCCATATTCTAAAATAATTAATACAAGAGCTGTCAGTAGGACAGCGCGCTCGACTTTTTTAGTGCTTGCCAATAAAACAAAACTTTGACAGTTAAGGGCACACAAGACTTTAACTAGGAATTTCTAAGTACAAATCAAGAAAATTTTTCACAGAGTTATCTTCTTTTGCTTACAGATAGGTCTTACGATGGTACATAAGTACTCCAACTTTCAAAGTAATATCTCAAATGATAAAGTTAACAAGTGGACAAGAATGAAAATTTTAACTGAGTTTCTAAGTCAAAAAGGGCCATAATTCAAATAAAATCCTTGACAGAATTACCTTCTCCTGCCCATGTTTGGGAATCATGATGGTAAACAAGTATTCCAACTTTTAAATTAATATCTCAAACAGTTCAGTCAAAAAGTGGACTGGTACGAAAAACTTAACCAAGATTGTAAGTCGATAAAAGGCGGCCTTAATTTTTAAAACAAATCCCTGACAGAGTTACCTTCTCTTGTGTACAGATGGGGGTAATGATGTGAAATAGCATTAAAAGTTTCAAAGCAATATCTCAAGGGTTAAGGCAATAAGTGGATTTTACCCATATTCAATGCATTTTCTAAGTAAAAAGGGCATAATTTTGTCATAAACCTTGACAGAGTTATGTCCTCTTTTCTTTTTATAAAAGGCGGGAAAAAAAAAAAGTATGGTTAGTTTCAAAGCAATACCTCCCAATGGTTTTGAAATAAAGTGAGGTGGTACGAAAAACTTAAAGCTAATAGGCTTCAATACACTTTCTAAAAAAAGAGGGCCATAATTCTGTCAAAAACCTTGACAGAGTTATGTACTCTTGTCTGTAGATGGAGGTTATGATGGTAAACAAGTATGGTAAGTTTCAAAGCCATACCTCTAATACTTTTGAAATAAAGTGGGGGGGTACGAAAAACTTAACCAAGGTGTGACGCCAACGCCGACGCCGACGCCGACACCGACGCCGACGCCGACGCCGGGGCGAGTAGGATAGCTCCCCTTTTCATAGAAAAGTCGAGCTAAAAATGAAGCTAACATTAAAATAAGACCATTGTTTGCTATAAAAATATAAATTTTGTGTAATTTAGAATATTTTTGTGAACTTTAATAATAATAACATTTGGCAGACTATAATAAACACATGTTCTACTTCTACTTCTACCACGTTACTGGCCAAATTCAACTGGTTGAACATTATTGCCAGGGGGGTACGCATATAGATAAGAAAGAAAATAAAGTGAGAATATGTACAGTGAGAGGTAAAAATAAAAAGAGTACTTAAGAGTTTAGAGAAAGTGTGTGGCTAGTTGATCCTTGAAGGATTCAACTGTGCCTACTGATGCGATGTCTGGTGGGAGGCTGTTCCACTCCTTGATGGTTCGTGGAAAGAAGGAGTGCTGGCGGTAAGTAGTAGTGTAGCGTTGGTACTGGAAGGAGTGGGCTGCTGTATGACGTGATTGACGAAGTTGAGGTGTAAGGCGGTCTGTTTTGTCAATAGCAACTAAGTCGTTGGTGATCTTATAGAGGAGCGTCAGGCGTGCGATCTTTCTCCTGTCCTGGAGTGTAGTCCATTGCAGGTCTTGGAGCATCTCGGTAACACTTGATTTGCTGCGATAGTTGTTTTTCACAAATCTGGCACCGCGACGTTGAACCATTTCCAGTCTATCGATGTCTGACTTTTCATAGGGGTCCCATAACAAGTGTCAACTCGACATTCTCGCCTGTGGGGGTTTTGGTTGTTGGGCAATCTCTTTGGCTGATGTTGAGGCAACGTTTATGTTGCGACGTACAAAGTTCATGCTGCGGCTTGCTTTATTACTTATGTTTTTGATATGTTCTCCCCAGTCTAGATGCTTGTTGATAGTTAGGCCCAGGTATTTTGTTGAGTTTACATGCTGAAGAGATTGGTTGTGTAGTCTATAGTCATAGTTGATGGTAGATTTCTTACGAGAGATGGAGATTACCTGGCATTTATCTGGGTGGAAGGCCATTTTCCACTTGTTTTCCCACTGTGCGAGTTTGTCGAGGTCATTTTGGAGCTTGGCACAGTCAGTTTTGCTGGCAATGGCAAGGTAAGCTATTGTGTCGTCAGCAAACAGGCGAACTGTGGCATCAATACCGCATGGGATGTCGTTGATATAGTACAAGAACAGGCTAGGTCCTAGTACTGAGCCTTGCGGGACGCCCGATTGTACCTTGACTGTGTCTGAGGGCTCCCCCTTCAAGGATTACTGCTTGGGTTCTTCGGCTTAAGAATGCCTGTATCCACTGGTTTGTGCGTCCTTTGATGCCGTATCGGTCAAGCTTCTGGATAAGGAGACTGTGTGAGACCTTGTCGAACGCCTTAGAGAAGTCCATCACAAGGACGTCTGTCTGTTTTCCCTTCTCCAGGTTTGAACTGATATCATCTGTGAATTCGATAAGCTGCGACTCACAGGATCTGCCTTTGCGGAAGCCATGTTGTAGGGGGTACAGGATGTTGTTGTTTTCCCCATGCTGCATTATGTGGCTAGTGATGATGTGTTCCATAATTTTACAGCATATGCAAGTGAGTGAGATTGGACGGTAGTTTTCTGGGGTTATACTTGCTCCCTTTTTTGTAGATAGGTGAGACGTTTGCTGTCCGCCAATCGTCTGGAATAGTGCTGGTATTGAGTGAATAGTTGTAGATGATGGTAAGGATGGGAGCAATATGTGATGACAGTTCCTTCAGTATCCGTGGATGGATGGAGTCTGGACCTGGTGCTTTGTGAGGGTTAAGTGAGTTTAGAAGTTTCTCAATGCCAGGGGTGGTAATGATGATATCTGGCGCTGCTGGGTACTCATTGTCTGGCATGTAGTCTCCATCTTTGAATTCACTGGTTGTACATGAAATGTTCTCAGTGAATACAGACTGGAATTGTTCGTTAAGGATGTTAGCTTTATCTTTTGGATCAGTATGGAGATTGCCTTGCTTGCGCAGTCCGACGATTGTAGAAGAGTCTTTTTTCTTATGCTTGATGAAGGTCCAGAATCGTTTTGAGATGCTCTTGTTGTTTGCAGTATCAGTGCCCTGTGATGTGATCATGTTGTCAATGTATGACCAGTAAGCATGACGGAGTTTCTTCTGTAGGTGTTGCTTGGTTGACTTGAATTGCTTGATGTGAGCTGGGTCGTTGGACTTCTTTTTTTTCCTTAGAGGCGATCCCGCTTTTTGATCAGTTGCTTTATGTCTGGTGTTATCCAAGGAGCTGAATC
This sequence comes from Saxidomus purpurata, assembly GCA_022818135.1. Classification (NCBI taxonomy): domain Eukaryota; kingdom Metazoa; phylum Mollusca; class Bivalvia; order Venerida; family Veneridae; genus Saxidomus; species Saxidomus purpurata. The sequence goes on from JAFMSR010000002.1 coordinate 43,279,673, forward strand.
TGTATGTTTGGCAGTTTTATGTGGTATGTGGGAGTCAATGCTGGTTTTCAGATCAGACTTGAATGTTGTCCAAAGAACTTCAATATCCTCACCTTGTTCAGCTTGTTTGGCAACTTGTTGGAGTGTTTGGTTCAGATCCTTTCTCATACTGTCCCAATGTGCATTTTTGTAGAGTGCAATGCGGCGTGGTGCCTGTTTGTGTGGTACTGATCGTATGTCGAACTCCATCAGTACTGCGTCGTGGTCCGAGATACCCGGGATTACGTTGGTTCTAAGTACCTTGCTTGGTGAGTTGGTAAGGAGGAGATCAAGGATGTTGTTGTTTCGTGTGGGCTCTTCAACTAGTTGCGTTAGACCGTTGTTATCGAGACATTCTGAAAATTTGTAATGGAGACGAGAGTGTACCGTGTTGGGTCGAAGTGTTCTTGATTTCCAGTCCCAACCTGGTAGATTGAAATCTCCACCAACTAGTAAAACTGAGTCGTTGGTAGACGAGGCTCTATTAATAGATTCTTCAAATTGTTGTAGACTGTGATCATCACTGTTAAAGCAATAACTAATTGCCTATCCTTCATATATCAATATTTGATACTGGACGCAAGTCCAGGATTTTAAAGAAGGTAGGTATTCAAGCAAAAACAAGTCCCAGCTATATAATTATGAAATTCAAGAATGTACAATTCGTAACTAATAGCTCAATAATGTCAATGAACAATTCAAATGTCCAATAAACTGCTCGACAATGTCAATGAACAATTCAAATGTCCAATTAATAGCTCGACAATGTCAATGAACAATTCAAATGTCCAATAAAAAGCTCAACAATGCCGATGATCAATTTCAGATGTCAAATTAACAGCTCGACATTATCAATGAACAATTCAAATGTCCAATAAATTCCTGATTTGACCTCTAAGAAACAAATGGATGTTCTGATATATTTCAACATGATCTTTTATCATATATCTCTGGCATAAATACTCATACATGGTTAATGCTTTAGGCTGAAACAAATAATACCTGTGCTTGTGTCCTTGCCCAAATAAATTAAGGTCGGTCGGTAGGCAAATTTGTTGTGTTTTTTTTGCTCCAAAAACACTTAAAATTGGTCATTTTGATAATTTTCTTTGAAAAAAAGTGCGAGTTCAGCAGTAAATAGTTAAGGTTGGATACACACATTTTATGGGAGGCCTTACTGGCAACCCAAATCATATGTTGCAAAAGCAGATCACAGGAATGTTAACTCTACAATAACATATGTACATAACTATATATACATGACTACAAGATAGTGCAAATTGAAGTGTACATTGACAGTGTTAAACAAACACTGTCATAACTTTGATTCCTTGTTCTTGATACATCAAGCTAAATATAATATGCAAAAAGGCCATGTATCAATAACATAACAAAACATCTTGTAAGAAAACCTGTCAAAACTATAAACCTTCTTAAAAAAGATCTATATCAATAATATAACAAAGGTATCTTTAAATTTTATACATGTGTAATAATGCTGACAAATGGAATACTGAGACATTTTTATATTAACATGACATAAATTTACAAAAAAATACACTATCCCCTTATACAGGCACTCTAATTGGGTAAAACTGAATCAAAAACAGAAGAAAAGAGGAACAGTATGTAAGATACATTTTCTGTCTTTTAGTAAGAACACACTAAAAAACAAGAAAGTTAAGTCTGAAACTTTTCTGTACAGGTAACTGAGATCTAGCGAAGTTAAACCACACAAATTGTTCTTTTAGTTGATTCTTAGACATTTTTAACAAAAGGTGTTCAAGCTATCATATTGCCATGACAACATGGCAACTAAAGGTAAAGAAGCTATCATATTGCTATGACAACATGGCAATTAAAGGGGTAGAAGCTATCATATTGCCATGACAACATGGCAATAACATTTGTAAAGCTGTTAGACATTGTAAAAAGCTTGGCAAAGTGTATTAAGACACAAACTTTAACTTTCCAAATTAAATAATAATGAAAACTGAGCAAAATCAGCAGTGATTAAATTACTTTCATCCTTGACCCTAAAATTTTCCTGTAGTTCCCAGTCTTGTTCTGCTTTTCACTATAAACACTTTTTTTCACCACACACATAGTTGATAAAAAGTAAGAAAACGTCAAAATACCACGGACAAACTTCTGTTAGCAAAACTTCTTAGAATCGAGAAAATACTTCAAATCGAAATAAGGGATTTCGATAAAAACCTTATTTATTAAGAACTTATCACTCATTATTAAGTAAACTTGTGTTCTTTTCAATTTTATAATTATACTACAATGTACCTGTTTTGTCTAATCATTTTGGAAAATAAATAGTATTTAGATTTCGTCAAGCTAGGAAGACATTACTGGGGAGTTTTTACGATTAAAGCTTATTCCTTTAATGAATGCCGTGGCAATTGGCAGCAGAACAAGAAATTGGCACTTAGACAAAGTCTAACAAAGTTACTGTATCCCGAGTTCCACTATCTATACACATTACTTTCCGCAGTTCCCAAGTACTGGGTCCATCGTTGTTTAGACATGGGCAAAAAGGTTTTTTCCTTTTGTACTGGGATATGTACTCCTGAGTCTTTCATTGTTGTCTCTGCCTTCACAGTGACCTGTTTAAATGACCCGTCTAGAAGCCCTTTCTCTAGACTCACCTTCTGTACTATGAGTTCAGCAAGCATTCCTTGATGACAGTATTCCGCGTCATATAGCATTGTAGTTGTTGAAGTGACGCTTATGAAGTCCAGGTTATCATCACCGTCTACTTCACCGATTATACCTGTTGAAATTTCAATTAAACATGCATTAAAATGGTATAACATATTCACACTGAAATGCATTGTAGTTATGACTTTTTCAGCTGTCTGCTGCTGACGTCAAATCTATAAATTGTCTACTGTAAATCGAGTAATATTCGCAATAATTTAAATTTCACTATTTTCTTGAATTTCCCTCTTCAGTAACTTAAAAATCTCACAAAAGATTCATTTCACATAGATTCACTATCTATAAATACTTCTTTTGCGAATTTAAATCCATTAATAAGTACGTCTGCTCGCATATCACGAAATTTTCCTTGCGTAAAAATTTACCAAGTTTATAGTATATCACATGTCACACTGACAGGAAATAGAAAGACAACCAAAGTATTCCCGTCTCCGCTTTAAGCTCGATTTTATTTGACACAATTTTGGTTTCCTTGTTTCTATTACAATACCCTCTTGCAGCAAATACCTTTGCCAGTGACCATTCTGATCATGATCTACACTGTTTACTGTTAGTTTATATGAGTACTGTAAATAGGGCAATATTTGCAAGGATTTAATTTTTTCTATTTTCGCAAATTTCCCACTTCACTAAATTTAAAATCTCACCAAAGATTCATTTCACATAGATTTACTGTTAAATGAATTCTTTTTTTGCAGATTTAAAATGCCGCAGTAAGTCGCTCTGCTCACAAATCACGAAATTTTCTTCACACATACAAAAATTTCCCAGATAACAGTACCACTATGTCTAGTTATAGTATTGACCAAATACAAAAATTGAACAAATTCAGTTGTGCTTCCCTTTTTATATGAAGTTATTCAATTAAAACATTTTTAAATGTAAGATACTGGCGTTAGTTTCCTGCCAGCAACATAATCAAGAATAAATCTAGGCTAAATAAAGTTTTAATTCTAGTTAAAGAGACATACCTGTGAACCCTACCGTTTCTTGCGGTATACTACCGGAATTCAAAGACAAAAATAATCTCCCGGTGGGAGATGCCATTCTACCGTAAATTTAAACTTAAGATAATGATCAAATTGACCTTTAACCCAGATTGTAAACAAATTATTGACTGATTTTCCAATTTGTGCAGACTGATTTATCAATATCCCCAATAAATCGTATACCAGTCTGCCACCTGTTATCAGTGAATTTCATAGCGTGTCAGATTTTCACACATTTTATGATGGGGATTATAGCTGTTAATTGGTGTCTGTACCCATCAAGGGGTCATTTTCTTTTGGATTGTGGCTAAGTAGGCAAAGTTGTAAATCAAAGTCAATCAACAGGATGTAAACATACTGGCTCTCGGACTCGAACAAAACACAGGTACAAGGCTGGAAAATTGGATAATCATTACATGTACCTGGTCATTTCTAAATCGATTTTCATTTTCTTTACACAATATAATAAACTACCAAGCCAATATTTTAAATCTAATGTTATTTTCCATGTTTTTGCATATTTTTAAATCCTACTTTCTCTTTCCTGAGTTACATTATATTGTGAACAGAAAGTGAAAGTAGATATAAAAATGCTATGATTTAGAACAGATGTCTCAAGCAGCTTTTCAACGCCATTAATAGTGGCTTCGTTAGCTTGAACGCAGGCATGCATTAAAAATCTCCCGCAAAAATGACCAATCTCCCTCATTTTAAAGACAAATCTCCCTCATTTCTATTAAAAATGGTTCACAGGTATGAAGAGATACAAATGGTAGTTTAGACCAGATCAAACAAAAGCTGTATAAAATACAAAAAGTTCAAAAACATAACTTTGCTTGAAAAGCAAGTCACAATTATCAAATCCAGGTATCAAACATTGCTTTAACCCTTTAATGTATGTGAAGGCTAATCGTGATCTGCGCTGGCCACGATGGCAAAACCACTTGCCAATGCTAGAGTAAGCATCACAGTCATGTTAGACTTGCAAAGCTTGTTGAGATTAAGGTGACTTATTAAAAACTTCTGTGTCCTTAAAAATAAGTCAATCTTTCTACCAAAGAAAAAAGTTCAATCAAAGCTCATCTCAATCTATAGCTGGGACATGTGGTGAACACTGGCTCTGAAAAGTATTACCTAAGGTCATGATGTCTGGCTCTTCGACTGCACACATCTTTACTTTCTTCTCTGGTTCATCCTCCCTTTTCCTTCTGTCTCTTGGTCCCAATTTTCTACTATCATCACCATCATCATCATTGTCAACATCACTGTCATCATTCATCACATCATCATCATTTTCATCATTATCACCATCATCATTTTCATCATGTGAATGAAACATGTTGCCTTCCTGGCTCTCCTTTGTCAGCTCATTCCCATCTTGCGCCAATGGTACTCCATGATTTGTCAGAATGGACTGCTCTTCACCACATTTGGGATTTGCATCTATAAAATATACCATCATTGAACAGACACATCATTATAGCATGCACATAGTATATGTTTTTTTCCATGATGATTTATAGAACAAAAGGTGTCAAATGGCAGTATGCTCGACTATTTGAAAACTTTGATTTTTACAGGCAACGGTTTAACTAACCATCTTTCCTGCGAAGAACCAGAACTAGACTCCTATCCTCCATAAGAAACTGCCAACTTTCTCAAATAAAGAGACATGGTAGGTAGCACAGCTCGAACCCTTGACCTTCAAGCTATGAAGAGGTTACAGTTATTTCAAGCCAGCGACTCATTCACTAAACCACGTAGGCTTAAAATTGTTAAAACTGAAAATTCATATAGCACTTTGACCATTTCTTGTTGTCAAATCTGATATATGCCAACACTTTAGTGTAGTTTCTAATGTATCCAATAAGTGATAAATGACACACGCGAGATATGAGCACAACATAAGCATGTATGAAAAATCTTAACAAAATTTTCTATGTAAAAAGATCATAAGTTGCATTAATTTCAATCAAAAGCAATGTAAATTGAATGTCTAATAGCCCTTGTATTGATATGAACATGTCACTTAGACAATTTTTCAGAAGAAAACAAGAGCTGTCCCTCACAAGTGAAGAATGCCCTCGAAAGAGGTGTCTCACAGTCTGTGTCCTCTCCATGTATGCATATATAGAGGAATCCATTACCTTCAAACTCTAAGTGTGACCTTGACCCTTGAGCTAGGGACGTGGGTCTTGCATGCGACATGTCGTCTTGATGTTCTAGACATTTGTGCTAAATTATTTTAAAATCCTTCAGTGCATGACAAAGTTACAGTCCGGACACGAATGTATGCATATATGCATATATAGAGGCATCCATTACCTTCAAACTCTAAGTGTGACCTTGACCTTTGAGCTAGAGACGTGGGTCTTGCACGTGACACGTCGTCTTGATGTGCTGGACATTTGTGCCAAGTTATTTTATAATCTTTCAATGCATGACAAAGTTACAGTCTGGACACAAATGTGTAAGTGGGGACGCAAAGACGGACAGACGGACAGACAGACGGTGCGATTTTAATATGCCACCCTTCGGGGGCATAAAAAAAGCGAGATAAAATTTCCTGTTTTAATTTTAGCTTTAGGTGGACACCTTAACAGAGTGCATATAAACATACAATATGAACACAGCTACTTTTTTCCTTGCAATTTACCTAATTTTCTAGGAAGATAATGACATTAAAACAATATAATATAAGACAAGTATAAATTACCATAGGTATGTTTTTTTGTAGGTATTTCCAGAACTTTCACTGGATTTTTCACTGCTTTTCTGTCTATTATGAACACTTCCCCTTTAAATGACGTCAAATCATCATCACAGTTTAGATGCCTGTAAAACTGCTTCTTGCGCATCTCCACTGGAAATGATAAAATTTTATTAAAGTGAAGAGCATAGGAAATACTATAACAGCCATCTACATGGCAGATGGTAGAACTCTAAAATTGAGTTTTACCAGATACAAGACAGTCTAGCATCTGAAATAAAATGCTTAAAAAACATCAACAACATTAAAACAAAATTCAAAACCTCAGTAAAAAAAGAAAAGATATAAATTTCACTTCATAGCCCTACTATTTTAATAAAACATATACTGAAAAAAATTATTTAGACTGGTTTCAACCATATTCTGGCTATTTTTACAGGCTATCAATCTTCTTGGGCAGAACAAGTACTAGAACCCTATCCTCAAAAAGAAACTTCCACCTTTATCACATAAAAAGACATCGTAAGTAGCAGGGCTCAATTAGAGGTTACAGTGATTTCAAAGGAGCTCCAATCACTCGACTGAGGAGGCGGTAAGAATTCAAAAAGTCTACAATTTTCAGCCAGAAACTGTTGTTTAACTTACAGCTGCTTTGCTTATTAAATCTTGCTGATAGCATACTTACACACTACTTGTATAGAATACTTACACACTTCTTACATAGAATACTTATACACTACTTGTATAGAATACTTACAAACTTCTTACATAGAATACTTACACACTACTTGTATAGAATACTTACACACTTATTACATAGAATACTTATACACTTCTTGCATAGAATACTTACACACTTCTTTCATAGAATACTTACACACTCTTGCATAGAATACTTACACACTACTTGTATAGAATACTTACACACTACTTGTATAGAATACTTATACACTTCTTTCATAGAATACTTACAAACTTCTTCCATAGAATACTTACACACTACTTGTATAGAATACTTACACACTACTGTAAAAACTACAACTTCTTACATAGAATACTTATACACTACTTGTATAGAATACTTACAAACTTCTCCCATAGAATACTTACACACTACTTGTATAGAATACTTACACACTTCTTACATAGAATACTTATACACTTCTTTCATAGAATACTTACAAACTTCTTCCATAGAATACTTACACACTACTTGTATAGAATACTTACACACTTCTTACATAGAATACTTACACACTTCTTTCATAGAATACCTACACACTTCTTTCATAGAATACTTACACACTTCTTTCATACAATACTTACACACTACTTGTATAGAATACTCACACACTTCTTCCATAGAAAACTTACACACTTTTTCCATGGAATACTTACACACTACCTATATAGAATACTTACAGTTCTACTTGCTTAGAACATTTTATATAATTTATATAATTTTCCTAAAAACATGTCTTATATTTCAAATGTTCTGTACAACATGCTCTCATTTTAAGTAGACAACAATGTACATATGAGTGTATGAACAACTATCCAATCACTTTACAGAGTGCTTTTAAAATGAAAAAAAAAATTGGCGGCATATAATACTCACACACTTCTTCCATAGAAAACTTACACACTTTTTCCATGGAATACTTACACACTACCTATATAGAATACTTACAGTTTTACTTGCATAGAATATTTTATATAATTTATATAATTTTCCTAGTAACATGTCTTATATTTCAAGTGTTCTGTACAACATTTGCTCATTTTAAGTAGAAATCAATGTACATATAAATGTATGAACAACTATCCAATCACTTTACAGAGTGCTTTTAAAATAAAAAAATTGGCAGCATAAATACTACACCCCCCATAAAAAATTACACATTTTGTCCATGGAACTACACACTTCTTCCAGAACACTTACACCTGTTTCCTTAGAATACTTACACACTGTTTCCATAGAATACTTACACACAAAACCCATATCATACAATTAATGGAATTTATATAAATCTGCTTACTAACCTGGTGAAAGGGTAGACTCAGGTAAATTGCCACCATGACGTTTTCTTCTAACTTCCTGGTAGACAAAAATGGAAGGAGAAGAGACACTTAAGTGAATGAAATTTATTTTTCCTGTACTGTAGTTTAAAGCATGTAAAGAATAATCTAAATTAATTTCTGTATCATAGTACATGTATATTGATAACTTATGATATAAAATTTTCATGATTTTGTTTTAAGACAACAGCTGTCAGTAGGACAGAGCGACCGACTTTTTTAGTGCTTGCCAATAAAACAAACTTTGACAGATAAAGACTTTAACTAGGAATTTTTAAGTACAAATCAAGAAACATTTTCACAGAGTTATCTTCTCTTGCTTACAGATAGGTGTCATGATGGTACATAAGTACTCCAACTTTCAAAGTAATATCTCAAATGGTTAAGTCAACAAGTGGATTAGAATGAAAATTTTAACCAAGTTTCTTAGTCAACAAGAGCTGTCAGTAGGACAGCGCGCACGACTTTTTTAGTGCTTGCCAATAAAACAAAACTTAGGCAGTTAAGGGCACACAAGACTTTAACTTTAACTAGGAATTTCTAAGTACAAATCAAGAAACATTTTCACAGCGTTATCTTCTCTTGCTTACAGATAGGTGTCATGATGGTACATAAGTACTCCAACTTTCAAAGTAATATCTCAAATGGTTAAGTCAACCAGTGGACAAGAAAGAAAATTTTAACTGAGTTTCTAAGTCAAAAAGGGCAGTAATTCAAATAAAATCCTTGACAGAATTACCTTCTCCTGTTAATGTTTGGGGATCATGATGGTAAACAAGTATTCCAACTTTCAAATTAATATCTCAAACAGTTTAGTCAAAAAGTGGACTGGTACGAAAAACTTAACCAAGATTCTAAGTCGATAAAGGGCCTTAATTTTTAAAACAAATCCCTGACAGAGTTACCTTCTCTTGCCTACAGATGGGGGTATTGATGTAAACAAGTATTCAAAGTTTCAAAGCAATATCTCAAAGGGTTATGGCAATAAGTGGATTTTACCCATTTTCAATGTATTCAATGTATTTTCTAAGTAAAAAAGGGGCAAAATTCTGTCAAAAACCTTGAAAGAGTTATGTACTCTTGTCTGTTGATGGAGGTCATGATGGTAAACAAGTATGGTTAGTTTCAAAGCAATACCTCTAATGGTTTTGAAATAAAGTGAGGTGGTAAGAAAAACTTAACCAAGCTCAATACACTTTCTAAGTCCAAACAAGAGCTGTCCCTCCCAAGTGACGAATGCCCCCGAAAGAGGTGCCTCACAGTCTGTGTCCTCTCCATGTGCTCAATAAATGTGCTATGTAATTTTAAAATCCTTCCATGCATGACAGAGTAATCATGCATACAGTATTCCATTACTTTAAACCTTGACCTTTGAGGTAGGGACTTGGGTCTTGCCTGGACACATCCGCTTGATGTGCTAGACATTTGTGCACAGTTATTTTAAAATCCTTCAAGGCATAATAAAGTTATAGTCCGGACACAAATGTATGCATATATACAGGATTCCATTACCTATAAACTCTAAGTGTGACCTTGACCTTTGTGGTAGGGATGTGGGTCATGCACGCGACACGTCGTCTTGATGTGCTAGACATTTGTGCCAAATTATTTTAAAATCCTTCAAGGCATGACAAAGTTACAGTCCGGACACGAATGTGTGCAATATGCTTATATAGAAGAATCAATTACCTTCAAACTCTAAGTATGACCTTGACCTTTGAGCTAGGGACGTGGGTCTTGCACGCGACACGTCGTCTTGATGTGCTAGACTTTGTGCCAAGTTATTTTAAAATCCTTCAATGCTGACAAAGTTACGTCCGGACACGAATGTGTGCATATATGCTTATATGGAGGAATCCATTACCTTCAAACTCTAAGTATGACCTTGACCTTTGAGCTAGGGACGTGGGTCTTGCACGCGACACGTCGTCTTGATGTGCTAGACATGTGTACCTAGTTATTTTAAAATCCTTCAATGCTGACAAAGTTACAGTCCGGACACGAATGTGTGCATATATAGAGGATTCCATAACCTTCATACTCCAAGTGTGACCTTCACCTTTGAGGTAGGGATGTGGGTCTTGCACGCGACACGTCGTCTTGATGTGCTAGACTGTGTGCCAAGTTATTTTAAAATCCTTCAATGCTGACAAAGTTACAGTCCGGACACGAATTTGTAAGTGGGGCGCACGGACGGACGGACGGACGGACGGACGGACGGACGGACGGACAGACGGTCAGACGGACAGACGGTGCGATTTTAATATGCCACCCTTCGGGGGCATAAAAAGGTCCATAATTCTGTCAAAAACCTTGACAGAGTTATGTACTCTTGTCTGTAGATGGAGGTTATGATGGTAAACAAGTATGGTAAGTTTCAAAGCCATACCTCATACCTTTTGAAATAAAGTGGGGTGGTACGAAAACTTAACCAAGGTGTGACACCAACGCTGACGCCGGGGCGAGTAGGATAGCTCCCCTTTTCTTCGAAAAGTCAAGCTAAAAAGGACCATAATTCAAATAAAATCCTTGACTGAATTACCTTCTCCTGTCTATGTTTTTATCATGATGGTGAAGAAATATTCCAACTATCAAAGTAAAATCTCAAACAGGTCAGTCAAAAAGTGGACTGGTACAAAAACTTAACCCAGATTCTAAGTTGATAAAGGGCCTTAATTTTTTTTGTCAATCCTAGACAGAGTTACATTCTTTTGCCTACAGATGGGGGCAATGATGTAAACAAGCATTCAAAGTTTCAAAGCAAAATCTCAAAGGGTTTAGTCAATAGTGGATTTTACCCCTTTTCAATGTATATTCAAAGTCAAAAAGGGGCATAATTCTGTCAAAAACCTTGAAAGAGTTATGTACTCTTGTCTGTTGATGGAGGTCATGATGATAAATAAGTATGGTATGTTTCAAAGCAATACCTCTAATGGTTTTGAAATAAAGTGGGGTGGTACGAAAAATTTAACCAAGCTCAATACACTTTCTAAGTAAAAAAAGGACCATAATTCTGTCAAACACCTTGACAGAGTTATGTGCTCTTGTCTGTAGATGGAGGTTATGATGGTTAACAAGTATGGTAAGTTTCAAAGCCATACCTCTAATAGTTTTTAAATAAATTGGGGCAACTAAGGTGTGACACCAAAGTGGATGCCGACGCCAAAGCTTCTTCGAAAAGTCGAGCTAAAAACGCCCAAAGTGTAAATGTGCAGGTCTTAAGCACTGTCTAAAAGAACTTTCCTGTTTTTCATTGTATTCATAGTGTTCACTTGTAAGCAGTTAAAGAAACAGACATAGATTTGACTGCAGAAACATAAAACATATTCACTTATTTGCAAGATTTCCTACAAACTTTATGGAAATGACATTACTAAACTTACTGAGCTGTTAGGTTTTATTAGACCCTCCTCTGTCCACCTGTACTTTGAATCGCGCCCAACAACTTTGAAGAGAAATGCATCTTGATGCTTTAAGCTCGTGGTTATACTAAGATGAGAACTTGACTGCATGTAGGCTGACTCCAGGCTCCAGAGAACACTGCCATCCTTACCACTGAGCATATATACCTGAAGGTCAAGGTCAAAGGTCAAGGTAAAAAAACAAGAGGGCCAAGATGGCCCTATATCGCTCACCTTGGTACAAGTCCACTTGCCTGGTGGAAGATCACTAGATAATGTTATATACCAAATAAGTTTTCCTATATACGCCTTTTGTAAAACAAATGCCCCCACCCCCCCCGCAAGGTCAATTTGACCCCAGGGGCTAATTTGAACAAACTTTTAAAAGAGGTCTACTAGGCAATGCTACATGCCAAATATCTAAGCTCTAGGCCTTGTGGTTTCAGAGAAGAAGATTTTTAAAGTTACTATATATTCCTATGCAAACCTAAGTGACCCCGAGGGGGGGGCAATTTTTTCCCCCGGGCCCCCCCCCCCCCCCCCCCCCCCCCCCTCATAATTTGAACAATCTTGGTAGAGGTCCACTAGCCAATGCTACATGCCAAATATCTAAGCTCTAGGCCTTGTGGTTTCAGAGAAGAAGATTTTTAAAGTTTTTACTATATAAGCCTATGTAAAACTAAGTGACCCCGGTGCGGGGTCAATTTTGATCCGGGGATCATAATTTGAACAATCTTGGTAGAGGTTCCTAGCCATGCTACATGCCAAATATCTAAGCTCTAGGCCTTGTGGTTTCAGAGAAGAAGATTTTTTAAGTTTTTCCTATATATTCCTATGCAAAACTAAGTGATCCCGGTGGTCAATTTCAATTTGACCCGGGGTCATAATTTGAACAATCTTGGTAGAGGTCCACTAGACAATGCTACATGCCAAATATCTAAGCTCTAGGCCTTGTGGTTTCAGAGAAGAAGATTTTTAAAGTTTTTTCTATTTTTTGCCATAGCAACCAGAGTTCTGCATGGAATGGAATTCTTTGAACAATTTTGGTAGAGCTTCATGCAAGGAACATTCCTGCATAGTTTTATCAACATTGGCCTAGAGGTTTCAGAGGAGATGTCATTTGAATCAAATGTTGACGGACGACGGACGACGGACAATCATCGATCAGAAAAGCTCACCCTGGCGTAGCCAGGTGAGCTAAAAAACAACAGTGAATATATTTCCCTTGAAAAACTATCAACAGCAACAAGACTTTTAATTTTCAGCAAGTGAAAGTCATTAACTTCAAATACACAAACCTTTCTTTTACTTTTTAAAATTCAGTAAACCATGGGGAAAGACAGTGAACAACATGTATTAACAGGAAAATGCATTCCTGTATAAAGAAACAAAACAACCATTACACCAAACACATGTATACAGATATTTTGATGCAAATCTGTCAAAATACATAAACATTAAGAAGGAAAAAATATTTGAGTTTCTTGTGCATTACTCCATGATACTTGCATATGTTTCAAACTGGGTATTACACCCTTAGATAAATCACTACACTTCTCACTGTAACAGGTTCAAGCCCAGCCACATACCCAATTCTTCAACCGATAAAGTTGGAAGGTTCTATACAAGAGGATGGGAGTGTTAAGTACTGGTATTTCTCAGGAGAGATAGCAAGGTAAATTGTCCATTTACAAATAACTGAAATACTGTTGAGCCCGCGTCAAACCTTATGATGGAAAAGACACCATTAAGCATATAACTACCCGTATACCCCGGTAAATGAAGTTTAAGGGGTACATCTCTCCATCCATCCGTGTGTCTGTGCACATTTTGTCCGCATAATTTCTCAGCAACCACTGGCCAGATACCAATGAAACTTTACTTGAGTGATTGATACCATGTCTATTTGTGAAAATCGTCAGCATGTTGCACTCGGGTTGTTTTCCCTTGAGTTATGGCCCTTTGATTTTTTTAGCAGAATTTTCATTGAGTTACATCTTTTTTTCTTTTTTTTTTAAAGCAAATTTTGTCAGTGCTATTTCTCAGCAACCACTGGCAGGAAATCAATGAAACTTCAAAGGAGTGATTGATACCAAGGCTATTTATGCATATTGTCGGCATGTTGCGCTCAGATAATTTTCCTTTGAGTTACAGCTTTTTGTTTCTTTTCAGTAAATTTTGTCGGTGCTATATCTCAGCAACCACTGGCTGGAAATCAATGAAAAGCCTATTTATGCATATCCTCGGTATCTTTTGCTAAGATCATTTTTCATTGAGTTTAAGCCCTTTGATTTTTTCATAGGTATAGTGTACATAGAGATTTTTGTTAGGCTACCACTGGATGGGAGGGGAATCTGTTCAGTGGAAACAGTCTTTTAGGTATTCATATATACATATCTGTGTGTAAGCCACGACAGGGGTATTACTCACCTTCAGTGATATTTCTAGATTTTCAAAGAGTCATCAATAAAATAATTCACAATACTAGACAAACTTACGTATGAGCTGTTATAGTCCATCCACTCACCAAGGTTCCATGTTACCATGAAGTCAATATAGCTGTCATCATCAAAATACCCGGGGGCTGGAGTCCTGAAGGCAACGAAAGTAGTTCCAATAATGTTAGGTTAGACTGTACTAAATATTTGCTATTTAACCTGTAATGTTAAAATCAATTTACTTTTGCTAAGAATTTTGCTTATCATAAAATTATGTCTTCTATAGGAAAAGCATAATTGTATAAAACCAACCATGTTACATTCTACCCCAAGTCTGAAATATTTTTGATACATATTGAAAAAGTGATCTTGAATAACATGAACTGTGGTCCTACCTATCAGAACTGTCGGCACACTTTCCATAAGTAATACATTCAAACTCTTGTTAAAAACTACCACCAGAAAAAGACTAGCTTTTGAACAAACACATACAGGAAATAAACAGCAATATATACAAATACAGAAGTACCATATTTTTTATGTAAACAAATACCATCTGTTAACAATGACCATTTTAGCTTTCTATAGTCAGTGGTCTCAATTCATAGGTACTGTAAAATCTTTAAATTGCGAGATTTTTATTTTTGCTAATTTTCGCTATTGAAGCACCTCGCAAATTCACCAAACTCAATAAAATAACAAGCAAACAATGATTATATATAAACAAGTGCTTAGTTGCACATTCGAACACTGGAAAATAAATAAACAAGAGGGCCATGATGGCCCTGTATCGCTCACCTGTCTACCATTGGCAAAAATAAAAAGGTTATTAATAGCAGAAAGGATCAATTTTTACCTTTGGCTCATGATATCCTCTTAATAAGCCTATGTAAAATCAAAAGACCCCCCCAGGCGGGTAATTTTGACCCTGGGGCCACCCGGATTTGAACAATCTTGGTAGAGAGTCAATTATTGCCACATGCTGAATATCTAAGCTCTACGGCCTCATTATTTTGCTGTCTGATCATGAACTGCACTGTTGGCTATTCATTTTTTTGCTGTCTGATCATGATCTGCCTGTAAGCTATTCATTGTATGTTGGCTGGTCATGATCTGCACTGTCAGCTTTTTATTTTTGCCTGTCTGATCATGATCTGCACTGTTTGCTATGCATTATTTAGCTGTCTGATCATGATCTGCACTTTCATAATTTAGCTGCCCCTCTGATCATGATCTGCACTTCCATTATTTTGCTGTCTGATCATGATCTGCACTTTCTGACAAATTTCAAGGATATCTGGGCTGAAAATGTAACTCTAGAGTGTTAACAAGGTTTTTCCATATTTGGGCTGTGACCTAGTTTTTGACCCCAGATGACCCATATTCGAACTTGGGCTAGAAATCAACTTAACAACCTTTCTGACAAATTTCCAGGATATTTGGGCTGAAAATGTTACCTCTAGAGTGTTAACAAGGTTTTTCCATATTTGGGCTGTGTGACCTAGTTTTGACCCCAGGTGACCCATATTAAAACTTGAGCTAGAAATCATAGAAACAACCTTTTCTGACAAATTGCCAGGATATTTGGACTGAAACAGTAGCCTCTAGAGCCTTAACAAGATTTTTCTATTTTTGGGCTCTGTGACCTAGTTTATGACCCCAGATGACCCATATTCGAACTCGTCGCAACGAGTAATTACTGGGACAACACCCTGACCAAGTTTCGTGACAACTGGGAAAAAAATGACCCTAGAGTGTTAAAAAAAAAAAAAAAAAAAAACAAACCAACCCCCGCAAACTAAAAGTGGACCGACCCCCCCCCCCCCCCCCCCCCCCGGACATTCATCGATCCTAATAGCTCACCCTGAGCCAGCTCAGGTGAGCTAAAAATTTAAAAATCGTGGAGTGGACAACTTGCGAATAAAAAGATTTTCACAGGTATGACTGCAATGATTCCTCAGCTTTTGCGGCATTCATTACACACATTTACTATCTTTTAACAATACAGCACTAAAATAGCAGTGCTGCACTACTGTCTCATAATTGGATGATTTAATTTACCAGTTTACTTAATTTTGCAAATTAAATTCTTCTGATATACAGTAAAATTCCTGCTTGTTTCAAAGTACTTTACTGGTTCCATTAATGTATTTTCATTGATATTTAGGCCGTTTCCATCAAACTTTCATTTTCTTATAACTGTAAATTGACTTAATAGGAGCCATCTGTAGTTCTGGCAATTTTGGTTTAGTGAATCAAATTCTTACTGTATTTTATTCAACGATAAAAAACAGGGAGGCATTATTTCTTATGCTTAAACATACCCGTAGGTCTCCATTCCAGGGAAGTTGGCCGTCCAAGTAAGATTCAGATCAACTCCACTGTACAGATTGTTAATTCCTTCAAATGATGTCATCAGTATATCTTTAACACCATCATTGTTATAATCAACTATCACTGGAGGAACCATCACACCCTTCTCCTTACCCCTGTAACAATAAATAAACCCTTTTATTTCTAGTCCTGCTGTTTTCTTCATGAAACTTGGTCACAATGACTTCCTCAATGAAATGTAGGTTAAGTTCGAATATGAAAAATCTGGAGTCACAGAGTCAAATCATAGAAAAATCTTTTCCGTCACTTAATTTTTGAATGGAAATCACCATGAAATATTAAATGGCATAGTCTATTTTTAAATTTCACACATAAATGTTTACAAAACAACACAACGTATACTAGAGCCACAGAATGTGTCGTTGTTTGTAAAAATGGTCATTTGAAAAGCAAACACATGGCTCTTCATAAGTTTTTGGATTAAGTCGGCTGAAGGAAAATCTAAGATAATAGTAGACTTCAAAATTTACATATTAATATATTTGAAGCAAGAAGTCAGATCTGCACTTCTAGCTTATTTGAATACAATAATAAATACCAAGGACAACATATCTGTGCTCACACTCTCAATATACCTACTAAATGACAAATTATGAATAAAAAAGACAAATTGATAATTATACTTGTATATAATAAATATTCCATTTTCATCCTTTTCAATCCCGAAGTATTCACTAGCACTGTTTTGGTCGCAGACATCAGCATCATCTACCAGTATATAGTGACAAAAATCCTTCACAGATATGCCCATTAGGTCACCTAAAAATATAGAATGTGGATGTATGCTGAACTAATTTACTGTATCCGATCTTTTATTTTGTTCACCAATTCTGATGACGTTTTTACATTCAATATAAATGCTTACTACAGAGATCTTAAAGCTGGTAGAATTTCTAGTGCCAGCATGAAAAACTTAAAAGTGGGGACATGAAAAAAAAAAAGCAGCTTTTATTGGAAATCAGTGAAGGTTTTTATTTCTAAAGTTTAGAACAAGCATTATTAAATTAAACAACTCTAACCATTCACATATTTTAACCGCAAGTAAATATTAAAGAAGATCCCCAAATTTCTTGGGCTCATGCCTGTTTATAAACTGACTCTCTTACAATGTGAACAATTTATGGTATTGTCCAAATCGAAATACTATAGCCATGTCGGTAGTGTCCTTAAACAAGACACAAATAGTTCTACATTGCCTCTCTCTCTTCGAGGTTGATTCCATCTGGAACGAGTCTCAAGAGCGACTAATATAAGTTGTAAGACTTGTTTCGCAATTGAGAATAAATAAATTAGTATAAAAAAAAAGTAAAAAAGAAATAATATTCTAGAAATTTGATGGGGGAACTCGTTCACTAATCTTACTGACGTTTAACTTGTTTTTTCATAAATGGTACCTGAAATGGTCTCTCCTCCACTACCAAACAGGATGTAGGTGGCGCTACCTTTAACTGGTGTGTACATAATAGGACTCATGTATGTTTCTTTACTGTTGGGCATTTCTAGGTACCGCTTTCCGAACGGTTTACCAGTAGCACCGGACAGTGCAACAAGTCTACCCGACTCACGGTTGTGGTCCTTAAAAGAAGAGAAAATGAATGTACAGTAAACTCCAAATACAAGAAACTACTTGGGATCATTTTAATATGTTCCTTATATCCAGAGTATGATATATCCGCATAGCAGCTTCATATTAAATAAAGAAGGAATAAAATAAGGCCCGGAAAATGTGTTCCTTATATCTGGACTTTTACTATATCTGGAGTCAAAACCATGTTTTTTTACTTAATGATCATGCTGTTCCTCATGAAAAATTGCTGCTAAAAAGTGTTTATTTTTTGCAACATCATTGGAAAAAATACTGTGCTACATGTATATAATCAATGTACTTTTGATTTTAAAAAGCACTGTAATGAATGCTTTCTTCCAAGTAACAGCCAATTTCACTGGTAAGACATTTTTCTTGGTAATATCTAGGTCATAAAATAATTATTACCACTATGAGAAACAGATATATTCAAAAATATCATGGGTCTTTAAAAATGGCTGTCTGGAATATAACATTACTGGTAGTCAGTAGCAACGGACTGCTTTATTGTGGTGACCACTTACTCGGGTTCAACTGTACACTATCAGCGTATAATAATCATATAGAGCATAATTATATATGTATAATAGTATAACTTAATTGGGTACAAATAATATTCGCAGTCATGTTGTTATAATAACACTTGGTGTTCACGTGAATAACGCGAAATTATACCGATACCAACATTTTCGTTTATTTTATGGTTAAAACTCTATTTTTATTGAGTTTGTTTCTATAATAGCATCGAAATCGCGGGAAACGTCATCAGAAAAATAGAACAAATGACGTCATTTAACGACGCCACCGCCGCATGGTCTCCAGCATTAATAAGCCGGTATACTTTTTGGACGTAAATCCGGGCTAAAGATTGCAAACAGTGAAAAATAAAAATGGTAATCCACTGTTTCAAAATATGGATTATCACTTTTATTTCACTGGCTCTATAATTCACGGAAAACATAAAATAAAGCATCTTATATTGTATAATAGCATCGTATTAGTATAATAGCATCATGTTGTTATAATATCATCGTATCTCTATAATAGCATCGTATCTCTATAATAGCATCATATCGTTATAATAGCATCGTATTGCTATAAAAGCATCATATTGCTAAGGGTTACCAATACTTTCATAGACAGAGCTGTTATGCAATTTTCTTCCACAGAATCTTTATATTTTTACATTTCTTTAAATGTAAGTTCAGAGCATTCTACTCTGTATCAAAGTCTTTCATATATAAACTATAAATTATACCCTGTTTTAAAAGAAAAGACTGAGTTACTAGCTAGGAGAGTTACTGGCTAAATCTGAAAGTTCCTTACATCCGGCCTCTTCTCGCTATCTCCACCATTTGCAATAAGCATCTCGGGAACACCATCACCGTCCCAGTCTGGTAAGGCAGCAGCATGGTAGGTGTTCCAGTAGGCTTGGAAAAACTCATCGTTCTCACATGTCCATAACGTCTCACCTAATTATGAACAAACTCATGTTCTTTTATAACTGCTGAGCAAAATTAGTAATACATTCTATGAACAATCATAAGGGTATTTATTGTAAATCATGAAATTTTCAAGAGAAATTTATTTTCGTGTATCTTGACAAGAGCATTACTTCACAAATTCATCATTTTACTAACACAAAATTCTCCGGAAATGATCGATATTGTTACAACTATGACCCTCATGTGAGACTACCTTCATATAATTATAATTATCTTATCTTGTACTAATTTCTGACTATTCAATTGCTAAATCAACATTGTGTGAGAATCATTAATTTTTTCATCAACAGACGCTTGATTTGATATGATGATCCATATACAGTGTTTATAAGAGTTACCTCTCTTGTAGCTATAAACAGTCAACTCAAACTCGGACGTTTTGCAGGAAAAATATGGTAAGCCATACACTGTGCAACTATACCAACTTATAATACAATACCTAAGTAAGGATCAAATGCAGCTATCTGTCCCATTCTTCCTGTTGCTATGCAGTCTTTCTTGCTGTCTTTGTTTACGTCAAAGTCCTCACAGTTCAGTACAAAAGCTTCCATCCTGATTTTCATTGACCACAGCTGTGACCCATTGTGACCATTCAATGCTATCAAGTTGCCCATACATGGGTAGTCCTGCCCTGTAATGTTTCCAAAATTTCAAATGAATACAAAATACTTTTAACATACACAGAGATATGAAAATAAAAAAGAATATTTTAAAAACCGCCGAACAAAAAAAAGATCATAAAGTTATCACTATTCAGTGCAATGATACCATTTCCTAATTTACATAATTATTCTTCTACTAAGGCATTTAAAAAAAAAAAAACGACCTGGCCAAAACATATTTCTGGCCTTGCATTTGAAATGCATCATAATTAAAATCCTACACCTTTAGCCTTCTGAATGTCAAAAGGGACATGTCCATCTCTTAATCAAAACAGTTCTCATGATTTATTGTTTAGAAGTCGTGCTCCCCTAAATTTTACTGACTAAAAAAAGACCACCCCAGGACATGTTCAGCATGTGCAGGCTGATCATGATCTGCACTGGTCACAAAGCCAAATGCAGAACCACTGGCCTTAAACAGTATAAACAATAAAATCTGCAATTATAGGATTTGCCATTTTTTAAAGATACATGTATGTAATAAATTTGTTTACTTCTCACCTACCTGCTGCCTCACATAGTTTATGAAGACCATCAAATTTTGTTGAGCCATTGTGTCTATCCATCATACTCGAACCAGTAGTACCACTTGCAACTATTATATCATCTATGCCATCTCCATTCACATCTAACAGACGTACACCGCCTTCACCAGCTATAAGAAAATAATGTCACACCTATTTTAAAGACCAATAGCTGGAAGAAGACCGGGTGGTCTTTGTAAACAGGTCATTTTGTATCTTTAATCACATGTGTTTCTATTATAAAACAAGCAAATTAGGTGAATTTATATCCCCCACCAAATAAAGCAAATCACTGAAAAAAACCAACTGGAAAGTGTATTGGTTTCCCATAAAAGAAGCATTTTCAAAATTTCATCACCCCAACGTGGCCTAATCTACAAGGGGACATTTTTTTTTGCAAGTTACAGTCATAAAGAACTTAACTGGTGAAAGCTAAACAAGAGTCCCATGAGGGCCAATATCACTCTACTAGACTGTCTGGACTAGTTCTGAGAAGTTTTGGAAGATGTCTCAAAATTGCTTTATTTCCTAACAAAATATTCTCTGTGAAATCAAACTGAAAAAAACACCAGTGAATCAATGTTTGAAATATACTTTTTACCAGAGTTGAGTAATTTTCATGTTACCATAATCTCGCGAGACAGTTTTTCTGTGTTTATCATAAATTTGTAAAGCAGCATCTTAAATCTGCCTTTAGAATTTCTATGATCTTTTTAAATCTATGCATTCTTTTTCTCAAGAGAAATACTGAAAAATAAAATTCTGACAACCCAATTTACAATATAATGTTGATCTTCCAGTTGGTTAAAGATACTGTAGTACACCTTACCCATATTCTTAAATGTAATCTTCCATCCATCACTGGTTTTGGTTTGTTCCTCTTCAACAGGCTCTGGCTGTGAAATTTGGGGTTTTGTTGTTTTGTGTTTAGTAACAGGTTTTACTGCATGAAATTTCACAAAGACAACAGCAACAGCAACCAAGCACATAACAACCACAAGTATAGCTGCACAAACAGCAAAATGCTGACAAAATCTGCGCTTCGCTTTTGCTCGTTGTATTCTTGTTTCTGGGCACAGGCGAAGTTCTATTTCTCCTGATTTTTTAAATAGAACTTTTTCATCATCTGAGAGTGAAAACTCATCATCACTTTCTAACTGTCCCAATTCCTCATACCTCCCTTTGGGATTGCCATTACCTGTAAATTAAGAAGAACGTTTAATATCTCATTAAAAATGGTTACTAAAATAAGTTTTACATGTATGACGGCCAAACCTGTCTTGAGCAACAGTAAACAGACATTATCCCTTTAGCTAAAGCATCTGATTCAGGAACTTAAGTTTATAACTCTCATTCCAATAATAGGAAATTCACAATGATCATGATAATTAGTTAATAAGCCAGACTCAAGCCACCTCTGTCAGTTGAAGATAAGAAAAGGGCAAACCTGGTAGCTTAAAACACAACAAAGTTGCACCCCTGACAGAGAGGCTATTCCCCAAATCACTGAGCATCCTCTACTGACCTACTACAAAATACCGACTGTACTCGCTTGGCTCAATTTTTGACAGTTTTCAATTTCAGCTTGAAAGTCTGTGCTTAAAAATGTACAAGTTTCTTCATTGAACTCTGTTACAACATTTGCATTTTTTCCTGTATTAATATAACCTTTACAGTTTGCCCTACTTTCTGATCCAATTAACATGATTAAAGCTCCCATTTAATGCAAAAAAGCCAGATTTATTTTCCATATTGACTCAGTATCTGCAATACAAACAAGATGAAAGTTTACATATGTACTTATTTCTCTTATTTCTCTGGTTATGCCATGAAGGAAACAAAATTTTGGCAAATTTAGAATGAAGTATTCTTATTTTAATAACATAGTATTACAATAAATGACTTATGTAAATAGTTAAAGGCTTGTATAATCGTAAGTCTTGAGGTGAACCTTTATTAGGTACGTCTACAACGCCTGTCCATTTAAATATGTTTTGTTTATCCCTTAATTCACAGCACTGATGATACGTATGTGCCACCATACTGTCGCATTTTGTGTTATGATAAAACCTTGAATTTCATATATTCTGATGATGGGTACAAATTTTATGAAGATTTTTTGCGACTTTTTGTGCATTCTATAAAAAATTAAGGCTTGTTGCATCTACACGGATGTTTACGCTATATACTATATAGTGATGGTGATGTCTTTTTGTTCAGGCTATGTAGTTTTGTAGAATCATGAGTCTAAAATGGACCTCAGGAAACAAAGGTATTTCTTTAATCATTGTTAATTTATACTTTCTTACTTAGATTTTTGTCGTCAAGTACTTATTTGATAGACAGACATCAGTCTGTTTTATCAAACAAAAGTAGCCAGAAAGTTTCCTGTTCTTCAAGATTCATATGGGGTAACAAACACAGGCAACTTCAAATGTATGTCATAACACAGTCTGACACAAAAATGTTTTAAATGTACAAGTGATGTGCAAATTTATTTTCAAACAAGGAAATTAGTTGATTTGGTATTACCCCTAGCCTCAATATTTCGACTGCAAGACCAAGCGATACTTTTACTACAATATCCGATATTTTACCAAAAAATTGAACAAACTGATATTACATAGATGTCTGTCTTTTTACTGCAAATTAGGGGCTGGTTGCCTCGGGTAAATATAAAAAAGCCCTTGGCGCTTTCCTACAATTTGTTTGGGGGGACCTTTTCCCCTTAGGTTGGGGTGGGGGGGCCCCCTGGGTGGTTTGGGTTTTCGGGTTTCCCCCCGGGTCCCCTCCCGGGGGGGGGGGGGGGGCGGGGGGGGCCGCCCGCCGCCGGCCCGGGGGGGGGTGGTCGGGGGGGGGGGGGGGGGGGGGGGGGGGGGTGCCCCCCGGGGGGGGGGGGGGGGGGGGGGGGGGGGGGGGGGGGGGGAGGGGGGGGGGGGGGGGGGGGGGGGGTGGGTTTTTTTTTTTTTTTTGCCCCGCCCCCCCCGGGCCCCCCCCCCCCCCCCCCCCCCCCCCCCCCCCCCGGCGGGGGGCGGGGGCGGGGCCCCCCCCGGCGGGGGCGGGGGGGGGGGTGGCCCCCCCCCCCCCCCCCCCCCCCCCCGGGGGGCGGGGGCGGCGGGCGGCGCCCGCCCCCCCCCCCCCCCCCCCCCCCCCCGGGCCCCCCGGCCCGGGGGGGGGCCCCCGCCCCCGGGGGGCCCCCGGGCGGCGGGGGGGGGGGGGGGCGGCGGCCCGGCCCCCCCCCCGGGGGGCGGCCCCCCCCCCCCCCCCCCCCCCCCCCCCCCCGGCTAACCCAAAATAATGCATGATTTCTACTTTATTAATAAGAAACTGATTAAAATATTTTCGTTGATGTAACTTTTTCGTTATGTTATAATTTTTTTAAACAGAAAATGTCTTCACAAGCTACTTGCGTACCACCCGATGATTCATCATTTTCTTTTCCAATCCCATGTCGCGAAAATATATGTCAAAAACTTACCTGTGCCAAATAACGAAGGCATTTTTGCGGTATGTTTCAATTGTATTATTTAGATCTTTGTTTAAGCATTAATTTGTGATAGACTGAATAAATAATCACTGGTGTCTTCTCACGTGATGTTCTTTAAAATTCTCTTCGAGACACATTTCTTTTCGAAACTTCCTTGTTTACATTAATGGACGATAACTGTACAAGGGAGGTAATTTACACCGGTTTGCAAATGTATCCATTCCGGAAAACGCCATTTGTAATCTGTAATCACGCGCACAACAATTCGGTGTTGTCTGTGTGAAAAAGAACAAACTTTTTTTTCTTTGATTTCTTCCATGTAAAAATAGCTGAATACTGTTATGGTAACCCATAAAATCAAAAGTCACAATAAAAAAAAGTCTGATAAAAAACTAGCCTAATTAATTTGGCGTTTCAGTGTGACCCATTTCACAGATCTGATATTTTTTAACTGTCACACCTCTAGAAGGCGGACAACTGTAAAATGTCAACCTGTAAAATCGGTCTGCCTTCGAAGTGAAAATAGTGAGACTAATAAAAAACTTACCGACCCATCTTTTTAGTCACAATCGAGCTACAATAAATTAATATAAGTTATATAAATTTATTGTAGCTCGATTGTGAAGAAAGCTTTTAGCTAATCGTGTCACTCTCGAGTCCGCTTCCTGGAAGACCCAGTACTGGTGTCATATGAGGAGGTACGGTCGTGACCCTCGTGGGGCATGGCCAGAATTGGAGCGCCGTTGCGAACAGAGTATTGCCCCTTGCTTATAAGGCCTGTGGGAAAATCGATTGTTTCCCTTTACATCAAAAAAGTCACTCGTTAAGCGCTATCGATTGTTGGATTTTTGTCTTACCAACTGCCTTTATCCAAGCGTGAAGTGACCACGCACTGGCTGGGTCAAGATATTTCATTACGACCTAGGATTGATTTCTTAAGCTGAACAATAGATTATCAATGTTGGGAATAAAATTAAATAAAAGGGAATCAAGAAATGATAAGAATTTTTATTAATCTAATTGACTGATATGTCGGGACCGTATGAAAATGCATTTATAAAAGCCTTTCTATCAGGGTCCGTATATTACAATAAGTAATATACGGACCCTGTTTCTATGTACATTGTTATGAGTTAGGATAGCTAACTATTAAATTGTGTGTATCAAAGTAATGCAAAAACCTCATAACAAATACACAGTAAATACTGATTTAAAATAAAAACTCAAGATTTTAATTTAAAGAATTTTTTATACTTGCGTATCAATGTTTCTAAGTACTTTGTAATTACAACTTCAAATTGTCGTTTTGATTTGTTTCCAAGTCATGGTTAAAATAGTTACCGAATCCTATGGTACAAACTTTTGATATAATTAATTGACCAAAAGAGTTTTCCCCGAGGGTTTAATAAATCTTTATCAAGTAACGGCCAAATGCAACGTAAATGACATACACTTCGAAAGTTTAGAATTGAAAAACTGTATCTGCTTCTTTGTTTAAGTTGAGATACAATAGTTTTACAATCAATCGTGTCATAAGTATCCTTGTTAATTGACATTGTGATTTTTTGGCCTGAGGCGAGAAAGTTCTAGTATACCATGGACGTTTTTGTAACTGTATCAATTTTGATTTTTAATTTGCTAATCATTTTGCAAAAACTACAAACAGATGCATCATACTTTATGTTAATAATCTTGTTAATACATGTATGAGAACATGATCCATAGAACTTTACACGATCAGATGATAAAGTAATCTAAAATATGTTGCAGCAGAGACATAGAATATTCTATGTCTCTGGTTGCACAATCATAACAACATATGTGACATTCAATCTTAATTTGTTTTTAAAATTAAAAAGAAGAATGATATAAACTTATGAACAAAATGCAGTCTTTACTCATCATTACTTATCTTTTGTCGATGGGAAATCATTTTTAATTTGCTACTATTGTGTAATTGTATTGCATTAAATTTCGATGCGCCGATCACATTTTCATGACAGATTAAAGCTATATAGATTTTATATAGCATGTAAAATATGGTAATTATTATCAAATATCTAAAACTCGGTTAAGATAGTTACAGTTTTCTATGCTACAAACTTTTGATATAATAAATTGACCAAAAGAGTTTTCCCCGAGGGTATGATTTAAATTTATCAAGTAACGGCCAAATGCAACGAAAATGAAATACACGTCGAAAGTTTAGAATTGAAGAACTTTATCTGCTTCTTTGTTTATGTTGAGATACAATAGTTTTACAATCAATCGTGTCATAACTATCCTTGTTAATTGACATGGTGTTGTTATTGCCAGAGGCGAGAAAACAGATTAAAGACTGTCCTAGCATACCAAGGACGTTTTTATAACTGTATTAATTTTTAAATTTTAATTTGCATATTATTTAATTTGTATAAACTACAAACAGAAAGGGCATCTTAGAAGATGCATCATACTTCAAATGATTTTAATCTTGAAAATACATGTATGAGAATATGATCCACAGAACTTTACTCGATCTGATGATGAAATAATCTAAGATAGATATGTTGCACAGTCATATTTTAGATTCAATCTAAATTTCATTTAAAAATTAAAAAGAAGCTAGACATAAATTTATAAAAAAGATGCAGTCTTCATTAATCATTGCACATCTTTTTTTCGACGGGAAATTATTTATCATGTGCTAATATTATGTTATTGTATTGCATTAAATTTCGATGAGCCGATCACTTTTTCATCACAGAATAAAGCTATATAGCGGCTTTTATATAAGATGTAAAATTTTGGTATAATTATGTAATACCTAAAAAGTATACCAACACAACTATTAGATTTTTATAAGTCCTGTTAAATCTAAAAACAGGTAAAACTGTGATGCTTGATTTAACCACGGACCTATAAACACATACTGGTGATATAGCCAGTCACAACATTTGTCATTACAGGTGACTAAAGCTATAATTTGGTATAATCAGTTAAAATCGTTATTTTCAAACGTTTAGGGAAGCAAGAAGACATACAAATAACTTAAAAATAAAATCATCTAAGTAAAGATATACTTTTCTAGTTTATTTCAATAACTTAATAAATAGAGGATAATTGTTGGTTTCGGTGTAAGATCACGTTATAATTTCACCGAGTGGGCACCAAAAGTGATATTTTCACGAGTGGCGCAGCCACGAGTGAAAATAACTACTTTTGGTGTTCACGAGTGAAATTAACGTGAAATTACACCGATACCAACAATTTTTCTGTTTATTTTATGGTTAAAACTCTATTTTTATTGAGTTTGTTTCTATAAAACATTGAAAATCGCGGGAAACGTCATCAGAAAACATAGAACAAATGACGTCATTTAAACGACGTCATCGTCGCATGGTCTCCAGCATTAATAACGCTCGGTATACTTTTTGACGTAAATCCGGGCTAAAAATTGTAAAAACAGTGAAAAATAAAAATGGTAATCCACTGTTTCAAAACTGTGGATTATCACTTTTATTTCACTGAGAAACCCCAATAATTCACTGGAAAACATAAAATAAATCAATTTATTTTGATAAAAAATATATTGAAATAAAGTGGAAAGAATGCAGATTACTTCAATAACTTAATAAATATTGTCAGATAATGATTTTATTACTTTTTGATGAGTTAAAAATTTTACTCCTCTATATTTCAATGCGCATAAATTGACCGATAACGCTTGATCGATAAACCCGATAAGCTGCTTTCAGGGGAGACAATTTCGCCGATAAGCCGATGAATTTGAAGATATTTCTGGGGATGCTCGAACACGCAACCTCCGGGATGAGCGGCAGATACCTTCACCTCTATACCACCGCTACCAATCTTTTACAGCATGTTACTGGAAACAGACACATTAAAATTTTTAAGCCTTATTTAACATTCCATTTTGTTGGATGCTGCACGGACCTATATAGGTCCGTACAGATGCTGCTTTAAAGTTTTCGATCAGACGAGGAGCTTGGCAATGCCAGCATGGTCAGTGTGTTTCAATTTGTAGGACCCTGGAGGTACCAAAAACAGCAGTCTCACAACAGTTCTACAAACAAGTACAGTTTATCAATGTTCCATTTTTTACTCGTTTTGTCAATTTTCGTTATACATGTATACGACAGAGAACAGATATGAGTTTTTCATTTATTCATGTGTATGCCTATCTCAAAGCGATGACAATGTGTCTCTGTATTAGAAGGCACAGTAAATGTTCATATTTTTCTCCTTATTTTCAACAGATTACACACGAAACTGACATCAAACAGCGACAAAACTCCTAACGCGACTTTAGAACTGTGGCAGCCTCTGCCACTCAAGTACTATTCGTGACTGATATTCCGTCAAAATTAAGGTCATCCTAGTCAAACACCTTTGAGCTTCACCATTCACACTGACTATTCACTATTTACACTGACTATTCACTATTTACACTGACTATTCACAATTTACATTGACTGTTCACTATTTACACTAACTGTTCACCATTTACACTGACTGTTCATCATTTACACTGACTGTTCACTATTTACACTGACTGTTCACTATTTACACTAACTGTTCACCATTAACACTGACTGTTCACCATTTACACTGACTGTTCACCATTTACATTTACTGTTTTCTATGTACTTTGTAATTAGATAATAAACTGCCTCCTCAGTTTCATCTCGAAACATAAACTTAGGTAAAACCTGGTCTTCACTAAATCGGACATCTGGACACGTTTCAAGATCGGCTGTTTCACAGAAACTGGAGCGACTTGATTGCATATTTGTAGGAACAGTTGAGCCCGTTTCATCCACAGGTTTCAGAAACATAAAACTATTTTTAGAAGGCGACGTGAAACTATTTTTAGAAGGCGATACAAAGGCCAGGCTTCGACGAACGCGTACGCGTGAACTAGAATGACTTTCACGAGTTGGTTCAGGAACATTACAAAGAGGCGAGAGTCCATGAACAAAACTTTTTCTCGGCAGTAAGAATAGAGAATCGGTCATTGACAAAAACGAATCTCTTGAACAGCTTTTGTCTCCCTTCTTTTCACTTAAAGACGATTTTCGGTCTTTTGTTTTGAAATTTTCCACAGATTCTGCGGGCACCAAGTCTGGAGTCGAAGTTCTATATGCACTCTTTGCAAGAAAGTCAATGTCATGCTTAAATTCTTCAGTAAATGAGTTCGTGCCGTAAGACGACTCCGCGTCAACTAATGCACTGGCGTTGGACGTATTATCAACTGACGAAGACGTTGTATCATATCGTATTTTCACTAATTCCATATCACTGTCTGAACTGCATCTGCTGAGGTTTGAATCGTCTTCAATAAATCCACTGCAGCACAAACCATCCGTTATGTATTTACTGAAGTTTGAACTAGACATTGGTCTACTGCTGTCAGTATAGGATCCCGTCCGGAACTTTTCAGAATGAAAATTAGACAGATCTTTAACGTTTATAACAGACTCCCTATCAGATCTCAGTGTCAAAAAGCTTGCAGATGGTGACATTGAATAGTTTAGATGTGAATCTACAGAACAGTTTAGATAGTTTTTACGGAGACTTTCACTCAGTCCTAGACCAATATCCAAGAGTTTAGCTCTAGATTGGCTCAAAACGTACAAACTATAACTTGTAGACAAGCTCAGTGGTTCTGAACTCACAACTAAGTCACCTGACTTGTTAAACGTGGCATTCATTGGCTTACATTTATCACTTGAATATGTACTTGTGTTTTTCATGGTGTTCCGACTGCAGGCGACTTGAGATTCATGCACATTTTCAGATTCACTCCTTACTGCCTTTGAACTTATTGTTTGCCTAGCTATTCGATCTGAATAATGCTTTACCGTTTTTCTCTTGAGACTTTTCAGTGGAGATGTACTATACAGACTAGCAAAGCCCTGTTCATCTTCTACAGAAATGTCGTCTGTGAATGGGTTGATCTTATTTCGTTCGGCTCGTGCATTATCTGTCACGTGATCTGTACATTTCTCCGGTGATATTCTAAGCTTACCGATTACCGACATCATTTTGCTTGTAAGCGACTTAACATCTGGAAAAAACGACATTTTTATTGGAATGCAAACATAGATTTATTTAAATATAGTAAAGACTAAATAATTAAGCACATATTCATGCGTCTTGTGAGTGCATTTACATGTTGGAGACATACATTTTCACTCTAAATGTTAAATGAAATCTAACTTAATGGGACGGTAGCTTATACAGAAATTTAGTAATACGTTAGAAGATAAGATATATTACTTTATGTAATTTCCCATTATGTCTACCCAGTATGTGCTAATCAATCACAATAGCGAGTTTGTTAAAGAACAAAGTCTGTATACAACATACAATGTACCTTCGAAATCAAACTCCATTTTCATCTAATCTTCATTGACTTTGTTACAAATAAATTTATCTCAGTAAGGTTACTTGTTTTGACGATGGTTTCTTAGTGACAATCTGCTACGTCACGACATTAAGCAGACTATAATTCCCGCCTTCCGAGTGATAGAGTTGACAAAAATTCGTTTTCATTTCTTCTTGTTCTTTCGTTTTTTTGTGAAAGACTTTGGAATTCATTATCATTTAGTTATATTATTTTATCACATGTCATACGGGTGCATGCATATGGCGTACCATTTACGGGAAACAGGCCTATCGTCCATAACACGACAATAATAGGCAAAGTTTTTTTTTCTTTTTCATATATATATGAAGTATTCTTAAATATGTTTTCTATAATTTTGAGAAATGTGAAAACGGTGCATATACTCTAATGATGTTATATACATTAAGGGAGTCCTCTCTTGCATACGTATCTAAACATTTTGTGTTGTTGTTTACCTCCCTTAAATACAGAGATTCTTGCGTGCTTATTTTATTCATCTTTTAAAATGTTACCACTCAGTGATTCACTGGCTTAAGCTATTGTATTTCAATGGTTGTTAAAACATTCTGTTAAATATGCATACATGTATTGAGTTATGTTTATTACGGTCGGTTTAAGCTCTTAAGAGCTTATGTTTTGTTACTGTTTGTAGTATTGCCGACATGACTGAAATAAATCACATCCTATCTTATTTTATCTTATCTTATCTTATCTTATTTTCAATAATAAATACACCCTAGAAACGATTGCTTCATGGCAAAATGATACCGCACAATACTATAATCATTGAAATAGCAACTAACAAATGGTGATGGTAGCGTATTTGCGTTTCCGGATATTTTTTCCTTATTTCATTATCAGATAGTATTTGTTTCTGACGGAAATAACTTCATCTGCACAGGAACTTAAACACTCAAAAGTAATTGTTGTAACCTCTTAGAAGTATGAACAAAACATGTGTTCAAACGATTAAAAAGCAATGAAAGTGAGTTCTACATTATAAATCTGAACATTAGACTTGAAAAAACACAGAACTATATTATCAAGAATAAACTAGTTTTGCCACACCATTATATCAAAGAGAAATACGTTTCCAGTGCGAAACCTTTCAGGTTCAAACAACAATGTTCAGTTACAAAAAAACAGCGTTAATTTAATTTCTTTACGTATTACGAGCTGTTATCCAGATGAGCTAGACGTATCACTGAACTTGATAATTAATACCACCACAAACGTGTCTTGTCACAAGATATGGCGTCTGTAACGCTAACGTCATGTTCATTCGAACGCATTTTTGTGTGGACGGAAGGTTACAGGAGCGTTCAATGAAATAAGAATGTCATCTGCAAGCGAGACAACCATTACTAAGTCCAATGGTAAGTTGCTTGAATTATATTTCTTTACTCAAACAATAATTAGCGCAACTTTTTTCCCTAATTTTGTTCATATAAATATCTTAGTCCTATGCGTATACAGGCTCTATAGTAAAGAAAAGCGCAGTCGTAGCCTTGTTCCTAGAAGCTGATATTCTGTCTAAGGGTTACGTTGATATGTCAAAGGGAGCCCAACAGGACAACATACCAGTTTGAAAAAAAAAACAGCAGACTTAACAATAATACAATCCACTCTTTGAACAAAAAACACATGGATTTGACGGAATGTAACATCTTTGTACAGTATAACACACGTGTTTGACAAAGTCTTACTCTAAACGAAGAAGCATCCTCTCTGAACAAGTCTACATACTCTTTAAACAGAACATCATTTCGACAATCAACAAAAGACAACCAGGCCGTCCATTAGAATATTTATTTAAATATCATTTACATTGTGCCGAGACACAGACCTAATCAATGTCTCTGTATACAGACCAGGATTTTTTTTATTTCTAAGAAGACAGTGGATATCTCTGGTATTTTTGTAAATGTGAATCAGTACTTTTGTTAATGTTAAGCTGCCATTAACGTTATAATAATTATTTTCTATGGCTCACATTAAAATGGTTGAAATGTGCGCAGTACAATTACTACTATATATATTTTTTCTCTGTTTTCAGAGGAATTGCCATCAATACAGAAAACAGTTTTAGAAAATCTACCATTCGTTATTGTTTTTTTATTATCATTATCATTTATTACACATACATAAATTTGGTTATATTAGAAAGCCGTTTAACTCAATAGAATAATGTATTTTGTTACTGTTTCTATATAGTTCAATTATTAACAGGCGAACTGTTGTTTAACGTATTGCTCTATAATCTCTGCAATGAACTGCCAGCTTCCTTACATAACGAGTTAAGACACTTGTTTGACTCGAACCCATGGCTCCTTATCACTTAGAAGCCAGCGACTATAACCATCCAACCAAGGAGGCCATTCCTTGGATGCACGGTACAAATAATTTACAACTCTAGATTCCTGTTGTCATTGCAATATTCTATCATCAGTATTTCAGCTAGTTTCTTTCTTTTTCTAACCAGAAAAAAATGGTCTCACATACCGCCTATCCCCAACATACATTGTATTTCAAGGGCATTAACTGTGCTCTTCAAGTCTGACTATAATGCGGACAAGCATAAACACATAGACATTATCCATAAATGGGACAACTTACAGTTTCGGCCTTTATCATTGTGAAAAATATCAAGTCTTTCTTGAGTCACAAGCATACTATTATTTCACGATAGAAAGTGAGGAAATTCGTCATTATGGTAAACTTTCAGTCCATTTATACATATAATTATATTGGGTATACAAAGGTTAAAACATTAGGAAGTTTTTTTTTCAGGCATGTATCTATATTTTAAATACATTGTGGTGTCTTTTGTATACACCATTACATATTCAAATACATTACAAAACATATGGCCCTGTGTAGATGTATAGCTTCCCTAATGGAATGAAATACGCTACAAGTATTAGTAACGGTTGTGTAAAATAATATGTGAATTGAATTCTGTAGCGTTATACTATTATGCTTCGTTTATTTGAAATCAGTTAGTAAGGTTAAGTGGAGGGTGTCCCTCCGACCTCTATGTAACCAGTGGCGGGGATAATAAACGGGGGCCTCAAACCATCGTCGAATACCCACGTTCCCCTCTTTACGCTATGCTTCATCGGTTAAATACAGGAGTGGTAACGGTATCTGAAAGAACAGAATAACTGCATTGTTACCTTCCCGCCAAAAATATCAATTTATCAATGTCGAGAAACAAGATATTATACGCAAAACTACTAGATTGTTGCTGAAACCTATTGAATACAAGGAGAACACGTTTTGCATTTTAAAAACGATATGAGTTATGGATTTAATACCAAGGCCATTCAGATATTAGACACTTTTTCCTGTCTTTCATTCAAAATTTGTTCACTCTATATATTCTATCAAACATCTAAACTTATCAGTTTGGATGCACCCAGAATTTAAGCAAACCCGAAGACGTCATGTCCAGAAGAGCTCAATGATCCACTGGGCAGAAGTCTGTTTGTAAACTTTTGTCAAATGGATACGGACGCTTTAAGTGTCACTTTTAAATCATATTTTAACGAACAGTAATCTCTCCTTGACAAAATAAAAAAACAACGTTTTTTGTTGTAACGCCGATACCTTAAGTTGTTATGACGAATTTTTTTTCTCATTACAATGACATATATCGAGATACGAAAGTCGACATTACGACAGTTTTTCTCACTACAATGACATATATCGAGATACGAAAGTCGACATTACGACAGTTTTTCTCATTACAATTACATATATCGAAATACGGAAGTCGACATTACGACAGTTTTTCTTAAAAATATACTTTGACACGTATTTGGATAAAAGGAGATAATATCTACAAGACTATTTGAAAATTAACAAAAGTCAATCTCGACCCCTGAACATTTAGTGTGCAGCTTCCAACTTTGGCAGTATGCTCTGCATGAACTCTAGCTGTGTCTGCATTTTCCGTGATATGCGGGCTTGCACATTCTGTCAACCATACTTTCTTACCATATCTTCTGTACATATTGTGAAGATAATCCAAAGTTTGATCCGCGTTACATGTGCTGCTCTATAATCTACACGACAAACTTCACACAGGTGAAAAAATTCGTCGTACCAATGGAAAGTATGAGAGTCTGTGGAAGGACTGACAGATGGTTTTCCACTAGAATATTCTCAACCTTTGGCCAGACATCTGCTGCTTGCTGCGCGATTATCTGGCTCATTTAAACCTAAAATTAAGTTAGTAGTTCTGGAAATGTTTAGAATAATCTCGTGATTTTGGTATGCCAAGACCATATATACAAAGTCACGAGTGACCGTGTCAGTGGAACTGGGGCAGACATGTGTCATGCGAGTATGATAAGCTGATAGATCTATCCTCCAGTCATACCTGTTAGTAAATAAAGGCTGTGAAACTTTCTAAGACATTGAATGATACAAACAGTGAAGCGTATTAGGCGTCGTATAGTTTGAGCTCTGTTTATGAAACACACCCTTATTACAGAATTTTCAATCTCATACGCCGCGAAGAAAAATGGTCTCATATTAGATCTTGGGTTCTTGAGCGGTGGAAAGGCTACGTGTTGTCCTTGGCTTAAATCCTTAGAAAAGACATGCACCTCGATTGAACAAACAGTTAATAGTTAATTTAGTATATGAATGAATATTACTTAGCAAGAAATGAATGACAAATTAGATAACAGTACACCAGGGTGGCGTTTTGCTACAGAGATTATAGTCAACATAAGGACCAGTTCAGCAAATACTAAAATTATTCTACTCACCACCAGAAATGCTATCAAGAACCTTAAATTCATCGCAAAGAAGCCCTCCGGTCCATGCAGCAATGCCTTTCTTTTGAGATGCAAGAACCGGACCAACAACCAAAAACAAAGAGACAGAATATACTAAAACCAATCTTTCTACTGTTACCATATTGTTGGTCCCCGTCTCACCTTAGTGCCTCTTATCTCCGTATGATAAAATTTCCACAGTCCTACTAGTGACACGTACACAATCCAACAGTCCATATGCAATGGGGAGATGTTTATCAAGACTGGTACATATAAAGTCTAAAAATTCAGGGTGTGTTGAGATCAAAAGTCATGTAACTTTATGTAAAATGTAACATCCTTTCTTAATTTGTTCGATTGTATACATTTTATTGTCTTGTTATTGCCCCGTTTAAAAATATGAATCAAACATCTTGCAAAAAACATTCTAACCAAAAAATATCAATGTTAACTACATAACAACAGAGAAATACATGGCAGTTCTATTCCCAAACTTTTACTATTATTTGTTTTGTTGACTAAAAGACGTAATTGAAAGTAAAGCCTGAAATCTTTACTGTCAGCTAAAAGCCATGTAACGGGGACATCAGTGTATAGACTTCATTTACAATTATTTGTTGTTCGTTGCTTGATCAGTTCCTAAATGATACGTAGTAGAAGTGCTGCAAAAAGGTACATGCATTTCAAAGGAACAAAAGTTTTATCTATGTGCGATGAGTAGGAAGTTGGAGGTAGAAGAAGCTGGCAGTAGCAGTAGCAAAATCGTGAAGTTGGCAGTAGCAGTAGTTGGCAGTAGCAGTAGCAAAATCGTGAAGTTGGCAGTAGCAGTAGCTGGCAGTAGCAGTAGCAAAATCGTGAAGTTGGCAGTAGCAGTAGCTGGCAGTAGCAGTAGCAAAATCGTGAAGTTGGCAGTAGCAGTAGTTGGCAGTAGCAGTAGCAAAATCGTGAAGTTGGCAGTAGCAGTAGCTGGCAGTAGCAGTAGCAAAAACGTGAAGTTGGCAGTAGCAGTAGCTGGCAGTAGCAGTAGCAAAATCGTGAAGTTGGCAGTAGCAGTAGCTGGCAGTAGCAGTAGCAAAACCGTGAAGTTGGCAGTAGCAGTAGCAGTAGGAAAATCGTGAAGTTGGCAGAGGCAGTAGCTGGCAGTAGCAGTAGCAAAAACGTAAAGTTGGTGGTAGCTGGCAGTAGCAGTAGCCCCCCTCACTCCCCCCGCCCCCAGCCCTTTCGAAAAAAATGTTCCTAGGCCCAAGCGATCTTGAGTTATCATTTTCTACTGCTACTGCCAACTTCACGTTTTTGCTACTGCTACTGCCCGCTACTGCTACTGCCAACTTCACGATTTTGCTACTGCTACTGCCAGCTACTGCTACTGCCGCATGGTTTCCAGCTTTGACGCTCGGTATACTTTTTGAAGTTAAACCGGGTTAAAGATTACAAAAACAGTGAAAATAAAAATGGCATTTTCGGAACTGTGGATTATCACTTTTATTTCACAAAGAACTCTATAATTCACTGGAAAACATAAAAGCAATATTCATTTGATATCTGATATGGATCTAACATGCAGATTCATGCAAAGTACATTCTAGATGAATGCTAAAATCAAATTTACTAAGTTATTACTGATATGACCTATGATATATCTCGCACGTACTGGCGAAACGAAAATGAAATTGTAACGGTGTATATATCAACAGCAAATCCTAATATTTGCAACATGATCAGTTTTCTACAAATTTGTTATTGCAAATCTGTCAGCGAAGCGTATAGCTGGCTAATTTAGAACAAATAGCATTGTCATCAACAGTTCAGTTATACTCCCACGAACGGAAAACGTTGTTATTTATTTTAAAAGCAGAATTAGTTTAACCGCTATATTACTGACATTGCAGGATGTTTTGTCCAGGTGACTTTTTATCGATCTAGTCGGAGTCACATAATATATCCAATTTCAACTAAATTTGGCAGGCATATTTTATTTCAGTTTAAATCTATTATTTATTATGTTGCTTTAGGGTGTGAGATAACTG
Source organism: Saxidomus purpurata (assembly GCA_022818135.1). Lineage (NCBI taxonomy): Eukaryota > Metazoa > Mollusca > Bivalvia > Venerida > Veneridae > Saxidomus > Saxidomus purpurata. The sequence continues at coordinate 43,317,421 of JAFMSR010000002.1, forward strand.
TTGACTATATCATAACTATACAAACAATGTATTTTAATTTTCAGGCATACGATGCGTCCGCCGTTAAGTTTTTCCTTTGGTGAATTGTCATCCTTTTCCGACATGTTTGCTTACTCTACTGCCTTCTTCGAATTTGGTGCTACCTTTTTACGTGACACTTTGTTGATATATTTTGTTGACGATATTACGTGACCAACAGTTTTCATACCTCGTTTTGATCCGACTTTCTTTACTTTCAACTGAACCGTTTTTACCTTTCCACCATATGAATAACCATCTTCATCTACGGCATATTCTTCAGATATGATGTCTAATTTGGACGGATCCTTCAGTTGGCCTCTTGGATGGGAGTTTCCTTTGCTCATATGGTCGTCCTGTACATAATCTATGTCATTTTCGGTCTCGGATTCATAATCAAAGTCAGTTTCCTCTTCAGTTGGTGTATTCCCATCTTTAAACAGCTCTTTTAGCTTGTCCTTCGTTATTTTTCCACGCATTTCACTTTCCGTTTCACTGTCAAACCATCTGGCGTCTTTTGGGGCTTTCGCTTGCCTTTTCACGGAGTCCAAATCTATATGAATACCTTCTTTACGCAGACGAGAAACACGTCTTTGTTGAAGCTCGTCTTGGCGTTCTTTTAATGATTGAAGCTTTTCCTGAAAATTTTCACGTCTGTCATTGCTCTCATCGTTTTGAATATTTAAAATACGAACTAGCTCTTCAAGGCGAAGATTAATCAATGGTGCGCCTTCACTGTGTGTCGCCATCTAAAGTACAATTTCTCGTTTTCAAATACGTTTTTCCTGAATACTTCAAACGAGTTTTCCACCTTTGTCTGGTTTTATTTAATGGACGAAGATACTGCTGAATTAGATTTTTAACTGTATCATACAAATGCCATTCAAGAAACACATTCAAAATTAAATTATAACCGTTAAGTAATTAAAATGATAACTAAATCACATTAATAAATAGACAAATTCACAGCTTTGAAACTTGCACGTCCAGAATAACGAGTAATTTTCTTCACTAACATTTTATTAAGTTCGGGTCAAAGTCTAGGTTTCTAGGCACACCCGTAGAAAATATAGAACCAGTTTACGAGTGAAAGACAGTGGATTAATATCCGCTTTAATTTGTATGCCTTTCATTGAAACATCTTAAAGTATCATTAAAAGATCATAAAATACAAATGATACTATGGTTACTGCTATTCAGGGCAGTTATTACAGACACAAGAAACGTTTCATATGAATAATTTAATAGAAAAGAGACTTCAAGAACAATATTGCATGCGATAAGCATACATCTGTACAGTAGCTGTTTCCATTTAGAGCGGAAACAGTTAAGTCGCCATTTTAAAAAAGAACGCGGTATTTATAATGGCACCAATACATATTTTAACGTCTTATATAGCTAGAGGATCTTACATGACCTATCCTATAGATGGGTACCATCTTACTACATATTGCGACAAAGAGTTGGGCTCAAATCAGGGTTTGGTTAATTGGTTATATTGGCAAATGAATCATTTTTGTGGCGAACTATGGCATGGCAAGTATTTCCCTTGTTTCTTCTTACTTCGATAAGAGAAAAACATGTCTAGCACAGAAAGATTGTCTTAAATGGCATTTCGCTATTCTATTGTCAGTCAGGAAAATAAGCTGTTTATCAGCAAAAGCAACGGAAGGAGGATAGATGTTTTCAAGTTAAAATAGTATGGTGGTCGGCAGTGTCGGCTATGATAACCAGTTTCATTCCCAGTCACAACCATACCACTAATACTTTACCTGGAAAACATGTTCGAAGTTCTCCGGTTGGTCGTAAAACCGTCGATTTAAAAAATAAGCGGCGATTATGATTAGATGAGTGTTAATTTGTGCAATACTAGGCAAGGGTTTGTCTGATCAATGCGTATACTAAAATGTTGTAGAAAATCTGCGATACCGGAGTTCTAACTTGAGCTGCATTAAAGGTCCAATACTAACGAAAGCAAAAATTCAAATATACTTTAAAAAAACACAGAAATCAGTTACTTTTAATAAAAAATGAAAGTTGGTATGTAGAAATTCTAAATAAACCACAGTACATGTACAATTATTTTTCTATGCATTATGAACAAAGTTAAAAAGACCTGGGTAGTCATTTTGTCGAATCACTGAGATTTCAACATAATACACATACTTTTCTTCGTATTCCAAACACTTTCTGTAAATTTTAACCCGCAAATCTTCATTATTTAGTGTCTTGCATAAGGTAATGTACTTGCCATTGAAATAACTGTCACTTAATTTTCGCTTAGTAGTGGACCTTTAAGATAACTTAGATTGATTTCATACCCGTTCAGGGAGTGTAAAATTCTTACACATTTAACTTATTTTCTAAATATTTCTTGTATACATTTGTTTATACACGAAAATATTCAGAGTCATGTATGTAATTCAATATTTTTCCTCATGATCTTTCAAAACATAATAAAGCTTTATTAACATAGTTACATGTAATTGCTTGCATATATATACTGTTGAATATTAAGATTACAAGCAAGTTGTTAATACAGTTTACTAAAGTGACTTATAGGCCTCCTTTTCTGGTATTTTAGATATTTGTTGAAAATTATATAATTGTCTACGCATGTACATAATTCACTGTAATAAAAGAATTATTGCTAACTTACTAACTTATTTACTTATCTATTACCTAATGTACAAAATTCAAAAACTAAAGTCACCAAGTCAAATCAAAGGAAAGTCTGGTTAACATCCTGTAGGTCGCAATACCCAATTATCATCAACTGTTTATCCTAGTCAGATTTTTAGTCAAGTTTAAAGCAGATAGAAAAGAAGATCAAACAACGTACGTCATCCAGTCAAATTAAAGAAAAACCTTTAGAACACTATTGAGGCCAGCCACAATAAGTACCATTTCATCATAAGAAATCCTCATAATTCTCAGAACGTTTGTCTTAATGTTGAACTAAACTACATGGGTTCAAAAACTAGATCACGAGGATCATCCAAACTTTCTGAATACTACAGAGATCATATTTTACTGCCAAGTTATTACAAAACTTAATTTATTTTCCCTGATGATCTTAAGTTGAAACTAGGTCATACGGGTTAAAAACCTGATCACCAGAACATGTATAACAATAACATTTTGAAAACTCCTTAGACTGTATTGTGTTCCCAATCATCACGAGAACTGGCCAGAATGTTTGTACAGATGGTACAGAGGTCGAGGCCGAAACTGAAATACATAGAACCAAAACTAGTTCACCAGTTCAGAGCAAAAGAAAATCCTGTTGGCACTCTAGAGGGCATGTTGAATCTAAAACGAGCAATTATGGAAATTGTTTAGATTTTTAGTCACAAACACAGGCCATTGGACAGACTGGTGAGGTAATTCCAGACAAAGTTGAATGAATGAAAATGATTCAAAACCTCACAGAGATTGAGTTAACTGACACTCTATATTAATTATGCTTGGTTTCTGTTTCATAAATGCCTGACTGGTACTAGAAACGAAGAAATTTTAGTCAAATTTTCCAGACAACGTTCCTCCCATGACACTTGTACCATTAGCTCGTTGTTATTACGACTTTTAGTTGACCGAAATCCTCGGAAATATTTTCATAACAAGTATAGATAATGATTATGTAGCATTTTTATATTAAAAAGAGATATTCACCAATCAGCAGTCTTGGATTACAATGTGTTTTTTTCTCGAAGTAATCGGTCAAACGTGACTTTTGTCCTCTTTGGACCAATCGTTTTCAATTTCATACCGGCAAAATTGAATAATTGATTTTCGCAAATAATTCATTTCCGCTGGTGTTTTCTTTACATAGTTTCAAGTGTGATCGGGATGGGTTTCAGTTTATTTATTTATTTATTTATTTATGTCTCATCCATCACATGTATACATATAAAACATACATACACAAACCAACATATATTAACATGAAAATGGCCATTCTTAGTAAGAATTATATGAGACTTCATATACTTTTTGCACAATAAATATCACAATTACTATCACTTATAATACAAGGTAAAAGTTAGATAACCATCGCTAATCCAAGCCTAAAATATGCCATAAAAGTTTTTAGGTAAAAAACTGAAAAGGAAAACTGCACTACTGCGCATGAAAAAAAAAATGTCTTAAAAAATCAAATATCAGCCTTGATCAGATCAAGGATGAACTGATTAGCAATGATTACCTAAACTTAATTAAAAGACGACAAAAAACAGCCAATCTAAGACACGTGACATATACATGTATCTACATAAAACAGTTCTTGTGTAAAATTTAAGTGTCTAAAGAAAGTATATACGAATAAAGTAATATATTATTTACAAAGATAAAAACTACGACGTTTAAGAATGTTAAAACAGGTTTTGGCACAGAGTCTAATTAATGATTGACTAGAAAACAGGAAACTGAACTGGTCAGTCTTACTGAAATTTGAAAAATGCGGCTCAACTACTGTCGCCTTAGCTAATAATTCTGCTCTCATATCACCATAAACAGCACAATCTAACAAAACATGTAACTCATCCTCAACTATGTTACAAAAAGGGCATATACGATCCTCTAACCTCAGGTTTTCAAATCTTCCAGTTTCTATACGTATAGGAGCGACCCCGCATCTAAATTTACAAAATGCTGACCTGTGTTTAGGGGGCAAAATCAACTTGCAATATTCTTCGGTTTTATACTCCTGCTTAAAAGTACGGTAGGTTCGAAGCTTATTTCGACCCTGACCAGAAGTACCTACAACATTGTTTATTGAGGCAGACCAATCGGACAGATACAAGTTCATAACCATTTTTGCAACATTGTCAACGAATGACTGTTTGTGTAAAGGCACAGACAAGTCATGATCGAAAACCAAGTCAAATTCCATAAATTTTTTCTTTACAAAATGAAACCAGTTTTTACAATGCAATGACTTTAAGTTAGCCCATATTGCAATACGTTTGTTCAGTCTAGTGTTATTTGTCTGGGAAAGACGTACCCACAAATTGGCAACTGTTTTCCACTGACGTACGATAGGTGGTACCCATCCCATTTCCCCAGAGATGGCTGCATTTGGAGTATACTTGCCAACACCCAGATAAAATCTCATGGCACGATTATGGACTGCATTAATGCATGTAAACGATTTGTAACCCCATACTGAAGAACCATATGCAATTACAGGCCAAACAATAGAGTCATACAATTTAGTGAAAACATTGTGAGGTACTCCACCTACAAGTTTGCATTTAGCAATAAGCAAACCCAATGCCCGACTAGCACTTTGTGCTACCATTTTGGCTGTTACGTTAAAATCCAAATGTTCCTGCAGAACCATGCCTAAGTATTTGTACTTATCTACAATACTCAGCGAATTAGGACCGCATTTAAAAATATACTCAGACCTAGCTTCAGATACAGAGCGGAAGTGCATAACATTACTTTTTTCTGTATTTATTGACATATCATTAAGGCAACACCAATCATGTAAGGCATTTAACAGAATTTCTAGATCATGCTCATTATCTGCCAATAGAACTACATCATCGGCATAAAGAAGTATACAAACTATCTCGTTATCAATATGAATACCTACGTCAAACGATTTTAAATATAATGCTAGATCATTTATGTATAAATTGAATAGCAAGGGAGATAACACACAGCCTTGTCTTAATCCACAGTGTACATCGAACCATTCCGTTTTAAAGGAATTTATTCTGACACAGGAGGCCACAGATGAATATAGAGATTTTACAGCTATTAACATTTTACCGGAAACACCTGTGCTACTCAGCCTGTTCCATAATTTGGATCTGTTAATGAAATCGTAGGCTTTACGAAAATCAATAAAGGCAGCAAATGTTGACTGCTTCAATTTTTTACGTGTTTCAATCAAATTTACAAGAGATGAAATATGATCCGATGTACTTCTTTTCTTTCGAAAACCATTTTGTTCATCCAGTAAAATATTATTAGACTCAACCCAAGATGTCAACCTTTCATTCAAAATATTACAGTAGACCTTATACATCGTACAGGCTAAAGATATTCCTCTGTATGACATAGGGTTTCTGGGATCAGCTGTTGTACACTTCGGTATTGGGTTAATAACACACTTATTCCATATCGAAGGAACTATACCATTATCAAAACATATATTGTACAAAACATGTAGAAATAATATTGTAGCATCATTTTTCAATACTTCTGAAGGAATTTGATCTATTCCGCAAGCTTTACCACGCTTAGCATTGTTTACAGCTTTTCTGACTTCAATTACAGATATGTGATCATTATATGATTGATTTACCAAATTACAATCAAAAGAAATATCAACAGATGGATCATGATCACCAACATTATTAAACAGAGAACTGAAGTCTTTTTTCCATTTGTTAAGAACTTCAGTTACACACGAAGAAGTGGAACCATCATCAAGAATGACCTCCATTGGTATTCTGTTGCCTTTACATTGACTTATACCAATTTTTCCTATAGATTGCCAAAACATCGACTGATCAACATTACAGTCATTCAAAAGCTCGTTTTGCATTGAATACCAATAAAATCGTTTCGCTCTTTGTACTTCACGGTCAAAATGTTTTCGAGCTTGCACATATTCTACCTTAAGTCGGACCTTTTCATTTCTCTGAGTGCATTTTAGCCAGTTACGCTCAGCAAGACACAGAGTTGACCATAGACTAGTTAAATCAGTTGTCCACCAAGGTTTACCAGGTCTACGCCTTTTATTATTATTTCCGCATGGAATATTTTTTGTAAGGAATATCAGTATACATATTTTGCTTAATTAGGCTACACCATTCGTCATAAATAAGATCAATATCATTCTGTGAACGAAAACCTTGCTCTAATGTTTCAATGGCATTGTTTACTTGTAATAATACTGCAGAACTATTCAAAAAAGTACTATCCACATTTTTAAGATCAAATTTATCATAGGAAGAACCCTCAAATAAATTGTCATTCACTGTAGATAAACCATTACTTACAATATGCCATGACAACAAAGAGTGATCTGGGATACATTTCAGTGTGAGAATGACGTTTGTGATTGATCAAACTGTTGTAGATAATATTTCTGATTTCAGTCTAATTCACAAGAATTTATTGTTTTCGAAGAGGCTTAGAAAACAGTGGAATTATTAAATATCTGAAAAAAGAAACAATTTAGAGAAATCTACCTGCAAAGTCATTTGTTTTGTAATGAAATATTATCTCGTTTTGTCATACATTGAAGTTATTTAGGATAAAGATAACACGTGATTACCACAAAATAACTGTTGTCAATAGTCATATATATATTATTTAGAGAATGGTACAACAGCAATCACAATCAATACTCGTTTGTCTGTTATACTCTATGGAGCGGCTCCTGGCCGCTGCATCACTTTCGACGAAATGCTTCATGGGATCTATCCAGTTGGTCAGCAGCCACTCGTGTTTACAGAACATGATCTTTGATACGGTTCTACGCTGGCCACCTATGACAATGGAATCGGACACCAACAGATTTCCGCTGACGGCGCTGATTTCGTAGAACGCGTTGGTACTGTCTCCACACATAGAAGCATCCTGAAAAATACTTCTGTATAAAATTCTATTGAACTTTCCAAACAGAATGACCAAAACAGTGTTAGAGCTCATGTCCGAATAAAGATCTCCACCTTCTCTAATAGTTAAGACAAGTAGGGAAATGTATACAGTCATGTAGTTAAAATATGTGTGATCATAAAGATCACTAAAGTAGTTATCAAATTCTCGGCTAGTGGTCCTATAGTTCACAGATTTGAGTGTAAAACGAAATATTGCTCAATGTATTTTTAGATCTTCTTAGACTTGAATTTAATTCTTTCAAGAAATTGAAAATAAAAGATTGCGTTAAAAATTGTATCAGATTTACTACCTGAAAAATGACCTTTCCGAGAAGCACATCCGGGGAAAGAATGGTACATAAAGCTGTTAGACAGTGTGTCTCATCTTCCGACAGGTTATAGTATTCACTATAGTTTCTGTTAAAAATCAAAGCCGTAAAATGATGGGGCGATTGTTTTCAAACAACAAATATGATTATTTTGATATACAGCGAGAGACAGTGTTGTAAGATAATACATTGTGCCAATGTAGAACTACTTTCATCGTTAAGACAATGAGTGTACGGAAATACCGAACACACCGAAATGTACTTTTTTCTCTAAAAGACAAACGTATTTAAAGTACAACAAATAGAAATTGCAAAAGATTTAAAGTCAACATTAAATGCATCACATATAGATTGATTGACATGTATGTTTTAAGGCAAGAGTTATAATGTTATGAGATGGTGCATTTCAGAATTTTAGTGCCATTTTTTTTTTAAAAATTTTCCCCCCCCCATGTAAAAAATGCATGAACGAGAAGAATTTTTAGAATTGAATTAGGGGCTGTAAAATTAGATTGCATTTCAAACATGTTAGCGTGCTTAAGCGAACCGTGTCATATCAAGTAAAAGTGAAGAAAATGTCTATCATCATATGGTTTACTAAACTTTAATATAGGCAGACATTTGTGGGGCTCTCTACAATCACAATAACTAAAAAAAGTACGGTAAGAAAGAATTCAATTCTTTACCTTATACGTTTGTTAAACAGGTTATTTGACAAATTACTGAAACATGTTACTAAACCAGAAAAGGATCAGGGAAGTGGCCCTTGTTTCTCTTTGCGCTACATCGTATTTGTAAATGATAACTATCTTATGATTTTAATTAATCGTGTCTCATCTCATGCTGCCTTCATATACAAAGAAAATATTGTCATTTTCTGACATACATACATACATGTGCGTACGTACGTACATACGTATGTACGTCTACCTACCTACCGACCGACCGACCTACATACAAACATACATACCTCTCAATACAGCCTCTAAATATTTGTTATCATGCAACTTCTTATAGAGATTTTTTTTTAATTCTGTGTGTGCTGCTCGTGTTCTAATATGGCGATACTTTAAACAAGAATGTCTGTCATTATTTCTATATCTTTATGTAATATGTATGCATATTACGATAGTCTTATTCATATTGTGTTGTTTATACTTGTTTGAATTTGTTTTAAAATTGTTTAAGAAGGCCTCATTGTATATAAGATTTATCACCTATTAATGTACTGCACTTAATATTTGTTATGTCTTAATGAGTTACCTTCTGAAAATAAAGAGATTATTATTATTATTATAATGAACGGGCAAAAGATGCATACCATCAAAGAGAGCACCTATGTCCGAATTGCAGTTATTCCTGATATAAAAGGCATTTGAATATTATCATTAAATTTATAATATTCGATGTTATATATTAGCCACGTTCGGAGTGAGCCCTGAACTCTAAAAGAGCTATGTTAACATTTGCTGCAGATATAAACATGATGTGTCTCGTAAATACTCTAAATAAAAGAGGCCATTATTAGATATATACCAAGAAAACCCGTGAGTCCTCTTTAGTTCAGTGGTTAGTGCACTGGACATAGGAGCGGAATGTCGTGGGTTCGAATTCCGCCGGAAGCTTGACTCTCCATTTCATTCCTCATCATTTCTCATCATCTTTCGACAAAAACTGCCTTGTCAAATTTCAAAGTTTCTTCATTAGTACCGAGTACGTCTGCTAACTTGTGACAAAGTCCGAAATTAGGGACGCTGGTAAACAGAAACTGGCATCCAGAGTATACAGTGACATACTAGCTAAGTAATAGCCCAGTTACAGCTAAGTAAATTGTGAAAGAGTACCGTAGAGTACCATGGGAATAATCTATCCCATGACAACAAGCGCACTAAGGGAAAAACGAGAAGTAACAATTGACATGCAGGTGAAAAGCAGGTGAAAAATTAATCACAGTATAAAATGGAATACACAGCAATGTTCGGCGAAGAGTACGTCAGAACGAATAGCCGATGACTAGGGTGGGCGGTCCTTGCAGAGAGGGGAAGGGAAAAGTTAGAGGACAGAGAAAGAAGATAAGGCAAACCAAAAAAAAAAATTGGTGATGGTTGATGTTGAGGCATGGCCCAAAAAGTAATCAAGATGACCAAGCTTAACTTATACCTTAAGAAAATACGTAACCTATCAAGAGTAGTTCTGATATCAAGCAACTTAAGTATGATACAGTCAAACTTGTATTAAGCGACCGCGCAAGGGAAAGGCCAAAACCGGTCGCTTAATAAATAACTATTCAGTAACCATTATATAACAATTCATCATAATTTTAGTAATAAAGTATTCAGTATACATTGTAGAAATACATTAACAACACATTCACTTATGAGCCTGTCCAAATGATAGTGATGCAGATATGTTTACAAAGTCAAAAATGATAAAAAAAAATAAAGGGGTTAGACTCAAAGAAGATGCAAATTTTAGTAATAGGGCATCCATTCCACTTTGATTATTTTTGTATTTAAAATATTCTTATTATAATGGCAACAAATGGTGAACTTTTACCGTCTTGATTTTTAAATAACCAGATCTAAAATCAGCCATTATCCTTATTAGACTCGTATGAATGAAGATTTTAATGATTACTTGCCGTAAAACATTTAAAAATGGTTTAAAAGCTGAAAATGATAAGTAAAGCAGAAGAAAAAAAAAGTATAAAAAAATGGGTTCGGATCGGATTTGAACTCCACTCGTTAAAATTACAGCGCAGACGCCTTAACCAATTACGCTACACGATCGACTTTTTACAATGTGGAAAAATAACCTTATATAAATCCTCGGACCTATATACACATGGATGTGTATATAGGTCCTTGTATAAATCTATATAAAGAACGACACCTCTTGCATTTCTAGAAAAATAGACTGTTTCTACAGTTTCCATTTCAGAAGTAACTCAATTTTTCAATGAAGAGAGACGCATATATTCCATATATAGTGCTTAAGTTTCCATGCATCTTTTACTCACCGTCACGTATTTGATAAAGCGGGCCGCTTCTCCGCAATAAATAAGTATCGAAATTGCTTATGTTATTATCAGGTAAAAAGAAAATAACCTGAGTGTCGAAAGATTTTCCGTGTCGCTTAGATCCAAAACGGTGCACATACAATCCAGGTAGTACATGAGGCAAGCCTTCGGGTTGTCTGGTACTGTAACAGACTCTCCGAACCTCCTAACTCCAACCTCAGTTCGACCAAGTACTGCTGCCATTGATTAAACTTTAAAAAATAAATTGATACAAACAGCGCCGATGTGTGCAGGACACTTTAAGCAAAAACTGTTAACGAAATTAATTTAACTTGAGAGGGTTTTTTTTATCTTGTTTTGAAGTAACTTATCCGCTTATCAGCGTACTGACTTGTTTCTGATACGTAAATTTTCCCAAATATTTTTACATCCTGTTTTTTATACGTCCAAACAAATCTCTTTTTATTGTTACATAAACATTTCCAACGTTACCTACAATGCTGTCGTGGTATTAGTAAGGCTTACTTTATAAAGCATGTTTAGAAGTTGCACAAACTGTTTTAGAGTCGTTGCCGAATTAAGCGGGGTGCGAACCCCTAACTACTGTATAGTAGATTATTCAAGGCGGTAAACTTATTAAGACACATCACAACAAATGTTATGGCGCAAAGTCCTGGTGAAATTTGCAACCGGTCAACTTTCCATTAACAACACAGACCGCTACATGAAAACTTACGGAAAGCATGCCAGAGTTTGCACTGCTCGGTGCTTTTGTGTAGCTGACTTTTCATAAAAAAATAATCTCATTATTTTTTCATTATTTAGTTCACAAATACATGTGCATTTTTTGTTTTGATAGGGGATCTTGGACAAGGAATTTGAAAGACAAAGCTTAGCGATTGACGGTGAGAAATTAAGTTTAAGGACATTGATTTTGTTGAAAGTCGGTTGGTACTTTTGATATGATGATATCAAAGCCATATATATAGCAAGATGCCCACGTGCAACATGTCGAGCCCGCCATATGTCAAAAGGGCTAACTCATTACCAAGCAGAGATGCATCAAAATACACCTAAATAATGGATGTAACATGCATGTTGTACCACAGAAAATTGGTCTCGATTTTTCTCTACGGCCAGTAATAAAAAAGTTACAATATAAGCTATTTAAAGTAACAACAAAGGGAAGTAATTGTAAAAACAAGGGTAGACCATGGTGGTGAACATTTGTACAAAGTAACATCAAAATCCCTCCATGCATGAAGAAATGCTCCAGACAAAGATATTCTTGACTTTGAACTTTAACCTCTAAGTGTGACCTTGACCTTAGACCTAGGGGCCTATTTCTTGCGCATGACACTCCGTCTCATGATGGTGAACATTTGTGCCAAGTTAAATTAAAATCCCTCCATGCATGAAAAAGATATGCTCCGGACAAAGTCATTCTTGAATTTAACCTTTAACCTCCAAGTGTGACCTTGACCTTAGACCTAGGGACCTGGTTCTTGTGCATGACACTCCGTCTCATGATGGAAGTAACATCATTATATACAGTGTATATATCTAACTCTCTAAGTATATTTGGATAAGAAACACATCCCGTTGAGCAAGTTGACTCATCTTGACTAAATTGGGGGAAAAGACCGCGTTAAGTTATTAAAATAACACTTTGAATAAAGTTGTTCATGACTGTGCAAATTGTTACCGTGCTTTTGGTTTACTTCGCTGACGACATTCTGTTGGCTGATGGTCAAAGTACGATAAGCCAAACTGAAAAGTGCACGTCACTGAGTCGGTTTTTAGCTCGCTGGGAGCTGTTTCGATTTTTATGACTGCCTTAAGTCGTCGCCAGTAAGACAGAATTCCGAAACGATAAATTAAATGTTGAGCTTATTTTATAAAACTTGTTGGCAATAAACCTATCAAAAATTGTGATGTAAGTTGTTTTATTCAAACTTCTGTTTCGTAATGGCATTCCGTTGACATAGCTTCTAGTATTACGGGGTCATTCTTTATCTTAAATGTCAAGAACAGATACTTTATCAAATAAACAACTGATAGAAAAATAAACAAAACCTTGAAACAAATTCGAGATAAACAGTCTATACAAAATGATGTAACAGCCATAAGCCTTGAAGGTGGCGGCCTTCTCGAACCCGCGATGAGGTGAAAACCTTCATATGATCTATCCAATTGGTTATCATTCACTGCTGCTTGAAGAACATTACCTTGGTCACTGTTCTACTTTGACCAAAGATGACATTAAAATTTGACACAAACGGGTTTCGACTGACGGCTCTTATCTCATAGAGATTGCTGGTGCTGTCTCCACACATAGTCATCCTATAACAAGAGGGCTATGATTGCCTTATGTTGCTCAACTGGGCTCAACTATATTTTGTCTAACCTTCGACCGCCCACGATTAAAGTTTTTTGAGGTTCAAATAATTTTCAAAACCTGACAGATTATTTCTTTATGTTTACCTTATAGAAATATTGGGTGATGACAGCGATGCTTTTGATGAGTAAACATATATTGAAAACCTTGATAGAGAGGTACCATAGAACCATTGTCGTGTAATTATTTTAATTAGATCGGTGTTCAGTAGAACACTTGTGTCGCCCTCTTACACCTTGTCAGAATAACCAATAATTTCGTGACAAAATCTAAATACAAAAAATGAGCATAACTCTGTCAAATATGACCGTGACATACAAAATTTGGCGGCATCTCAACTCTTTTGTCATAAGCAATGCAATTTGAGAGTTTGATGAAGAAATCTTAAGAAATGGGAAGGTTATAGCCAACGTTAAGTTTTCATGACAAAAACTAAGTACAAAAAGGGATATAACTCTGTCAAAATTGACCTTAACCATAACAGTTTAGCAGCATCACGACCCTTTTGTCATAAGCAATACAATTGTAAAGTTTGATGAAGATATCTTAAGAAATGGCAAAGTTATGGCAATGTTAAGTTTTTCGACGGACGGACCGACGGACGTACTCACATTTTGATACTTATGTGGCTAGCCTTTTGTTCTCCCCATTGTTCTTTTTAGCCACTTAACAGAAAATAGCCACATAACAGCATTACGGAATGAATGACATCAAAGTAAATGTACTGTTACCTATTGTCTGTATAGCCACCTAAGTACCAGAATGTGAGCACGGACGGACGGACCGACGGACAAAACGATCCATATGTATCGCCTGTTCTCCGAAAGGGCCTACCAAAAATGTGACCAATGATTTTAAAGGAAACAAATAAATATGTTTCCTATCTACACAATGAGCTATAGCAAAGAGTGTTATTTAAAGTATTGAAAGTGACTGACGGACGGACGTTGAGTGGTAACAGTATACACATACTTATTATATACCTATAAATATTCTGCCAAAAATACAGCCTATATTCAACCATCAAATACAGCCTGACAGAAAAAAATCCGTATTGTATGTACGTGCAATACAAATAGCACGGCATAATTTGTAAGAGTGCATTCAATTGGCCCTAAAATGTGCATGATGTTAATAATGTTTATCATGCAACAGTATTAAATCTGACCGATAACGCCTGTCCGATATTTTAAAATGTTATCACGTCAGTGACATGATAACACTTTGTAACCACGCCCACATTCCGGACTACTTCCAGTTCAACAATCAGGGGACTCCTCAAGTGCATTCACAGAGAAAAAGTTACCAAAACATGTTACTTATCCTATCATTATTTATTTTCGTTAACAAAACATGGTTAATGATGTATTTAGGCCTATTGCATAAAAATACAGCCCAAATAAATGCAGTCAATGATTTAAAACAAACAGCACGGCATCATAAAAATACAAAAATGCGTGTAGAATTTTTATTTTTGAAATAAACATATTGTTGTCGGTTTTCATTTTCTTATTTAGATCACTTGCTATCAATCTAAAGCAAGTTTGACGCAAAATTTGAGAAAAAGTTGATTTTCATTTTTTTTAATCTCTAATCAATTTTCACAGTAAGTCTGAAATGTCCTGAAACCTATCAGCTACCTATCAAAAGTTTACACCGCTAACTTTTCACTCAGCAACTCATAAGTTCCTCGTTTGTTTACAATAAGAATACCCCAGTGTTGTTGTTGAGGAACGCTGCCTTTTTAAAATGTCTGTGTTTACAATTGGCGTCTTTGCAAATTTGGTTTGCAAAGTAATATAACAAAAAATATGTGTTTGTAATGACGTTATTGTAAGCTTTTTTATGTTTTTTTTTTTTTGTTCTTTGAAATGTAGACTGGTTCTATTTTTGATGCACATGCAGTTTGAAATAATAAAGTTTTCTTTTCAAATTAATTTTATTCTGTTTTACGCCTTCTAACAATGTAAAAAATTACTGAAGTTTTGCTTAAATGAATTTAGTAATGTTTTTAAAGGTAATCGGTCGCACTCGCCTTTTCCGACTCTTTATCACATGTTATCAAAAGACAGAAGCCTAATATTTCAGAAATAATCTATGACTTGGAGTGCTTTATCGAAATTGAAGCATTCCCCGTAGGCGATGTGCCTAGCGGAATAATTCACGAGGGCGAACCTTTTTTCAGTTCGGCGGTAATGTGTAAAATAGCATAAATAGTGGCTGTTGGAATTCACTCCCCTATTCGGGCAACCATTCAAGATAGCATACATAACTAAATTATACAAACTTATTTTAGTTTAATCATCTTATACATAAAATATAAAAAATACCTGACTGTGACATTATGCAGAAGACGTCAGATTCAGAACCTAACAAAGCAGACAATCGATTAAATGCGTACCGTTAATTTGAACTGTACAACGTTTTAACGTGGAGTAATGACGTCAGTGTTATGACGTAAACGTTTTCATTCATTGTTTTGTCTGCAGGAATCAAAACATTGTTTGACTGTTAATGCTGAATTTCTTGGCCTTGTTAAAGAAAAGCAAGGTGAAGGTAAGGCTTACTAGACGTAATCAAAAATAATATTTTAGGTTCTTAAGCAAAACTTTTTCATGCGACTGATGTATTCATACTGATATTATATCTATTTCTATAGTTCATTTAGTGCTCAGGAGTAAATTAGAAAAGTCGGAAGAAGCTACTTCAATGTTCGAAACCCCGCCTACTTTTCCGAGTGCTTTAATCATATTAAAGCACTCGAATTGACTGTACAAATATACCGTAGGCATATTAGAATCTCTATTTATACGATGATGTCAATAAATCGACGTCGCACACTATGTATATTTCGCGCTAAAAAGGGGTTTTCTTAAATTTTATGCATAGCATGTAATTTTAACTTAGTTTATCGCACAGACCAGTGTCAAAATGTATATAATGAAAGGGTTATTAGTATAGTAATGTGATCCATAAGCCGGATTTGCTCTCTTTGAGGTCGGATCATACTCGTGCTAAGCAAATCCGGCATCCTGGGTCACGTTACTATACTAATAACTATTTTATGCTCAGGTAAGCTTTATAATTCGTTCATGTACACCTTTTCCTGGCGACTGTATTCACTTCGTTTTAATTTGAACTAGTTATAGAATTTTATAAGCGCTTAATGATAAATTGACTAAAATCATTCCAATTAGTTCAGCTGGAGAGAGAATAAAACAAAGAGCTACAAGAGCACCGTCTCCGACTCTGAAAATTGCTGGCAATTATTGAAGTTTCTGTTGGGAAACAATTATGAATTTTGATATTTTTTCCTTTTAAAACTGTCGCGGATGAATGTCGAGACAGTACGAGTCGAGTTCCAACACAGTATAGTGTATTCTATCACGACCAGCGAAATTATAAACCAAAATGAAATTGTAACAGTGTATCTACCGCAAATCCTTATTTTTGCAGCATGATCAGTTTTCCACAAATTTGTTATTGCAAACCTGTCAGCGAAACGTATAGCCAGCTAATTTAGAACACATAACATTGTCTGGTGACATATTCGCAGTTAGTCATCAACAGTTCAGTCATACTCTCACTAACAAAGAACGTTGTCATTTGTTTTAAGAGCAGAAATAGTTTCACCGCTATATTACATTGCAAGATTGTTTGTCCATGTGACTTTTTTTTATCGATCTACTCGGAGTGCCCGTGAGAACGTTTTACATTGGGCAGATCCGAGTATCTGTTAGTTACATAATGTATCCGATTCAACTAAATTTGGCAGGCATATTTCATTTTAGTTTAAATTTATTAATTATTATGTTGCTTTATGGCGTGAGAAAACTGTTGACTGTATCATAACTATATAAACAATGTACTGTAATTTTCAGGCATCGTCCGCCGTTTAGTTTTTCCTTTGGTGAATTGTCATCCTTTTCCGACATGTTTGCTTACTCTACTGCCTTCTTCGAATTTAATGCTACCTTTTTGCGTGACACTTTGTTGATATATTTTGTTGACGATATTACGTGACCAACAGTTTTCATACCTCGTTTGGATCCGACTTTCTTTACTTTCAACTGAACCGTTTTTACCTTTCCACCATATGAATAACCATCGTCACCTACGACAAATCCTTCAGATATGATGTCTAATTTTGACGGATTTTTCAGTTGGCCTCTTGGATGGGAGTTTCCTTTGCTCATACTGTCGTCCTGTACATAATCTATGTCATTTTCGGTCTCGGATTCATAATCAAAGTCAGTTTCCTCTTCAGTTGGTGTATTCCCATCTTTAAACAGCTCGTTTAGTTTGTCCTTCGTTATTTTTCCACATATTTCACTTTCCGTTTCACTGTCAAACCATCTGGTGTCTTTTGGGGCTTTCGCTTGCCTTTTCACGGAGTCCAAATCTATATGAATACCTTCTTTCCGCAGACGAGAAACACGTCTTTGTTGAAGCTCGTCTTGGCGTTCTTTTAATGATTTAAGTTTTTCCCGAAATTTCTCACGTCTGTCATTACTCTCATCGTTTTGAATATTTAAAATACGAACTAGCTCTTCAAGGCGGAGATTAACCAATGGTGCGCCTTCACTGTGTGTCGCCATCTAAAGTACAATTTCTCGTTTTCAAATACGTTTTTCCTGAATACTTCAAAAGAGTTTTCCACCTTTGTCTGGTTTTATTTAATGGACGAAGATACTGCTGAATTAGATTTTTTAACTGTATCATACAAATGCCATTCAAGAACACATTAAAAATTAAATTATAACCGTTAAGTCATTAAAATGATAACTAAATCACATTAATAAATAGACATATTCACAGCTTTGCACTTTCACGTCCAGAATAACGAGTAATTTTCTTCACTACCATTTTATTAATTTCGGTCCAAAGTCTAGGTTTCTAGGCACTCCCGTAGAAAATATAGTACCAGTTTACGAGTGAAAGACAGTGGATTAATATCCGCTTTAATTTGTATGCCTTTCATTGAAACATCTTAAAGTATCATTAAAAGATCATAAAATACAAATGATACTATGGTTACTGCTATCCAGGGCAGTTATTACAGACACAAGAAACGTTTCATATGAATAATTTAATAGGAAAGAGACTACAAGAGCAATATTGCATGCGATAAGCCTACCTCTGTACAGTAGCTGTTTCTAAAACAAATAAGTTGCCATTTTAGAAAAGAACGCAGTATTTATAATGACACCAATACATATTTTAACGTCTTTTATGTAGCATTACATTAGCGAAAATGATATACATTGTACAAGTAATGTAAACAATGCTTTTTATCACGAATATGGAGACACAATTTCAAACTTTTTGGCAAAGATACTTCTTTATTTTTTGTTTCGGTAACGTTTGACGAAATACAAAATTGCATTCTTGTTATTTTGACAGAACATTGCGTGAATCTGTTATCTGCACAAATAAACTAACAACCTGTGCGTGTTTGGTGCACGGGCTTGTAAGTTAATCTATGATACCGTAGAAAAGTCATGGTGAACTGTCTTGAAACTTTCGCCATTCTAACAACGTATTTTAACTTGAAAGTTTAACGGCACTTTTAAAATGTTTAAAGGCAAAATTTGATTAACATTTTTACTTGTGGAAATATGGTTAATATTCTGATTTTCTGACAAGGTTAAGCATTATGTCCCAATGAAAATTGTCATATCTGAATATAATATATGGCTTATAGCATACATGGGAAGAAGGTGTTACTGTTAAGCTGTCGGCTTATGGCATGTGAAATAAACTATAATTTATATATGTGAATTCAATCAAGTTATGTTATGTTATATACATTGTAGTTTTATAAAGGTCCCACCCATAGCAATCAACAAAATAAAACCTGCTTCCCTTTATATGATTATTCTATGTACGACACGATGGGATTGTTGTCGCGTAAATGCAGAGAGATATCTATAGGGCGACATGTCTTATGTTTCGTAGGGAACTAATGACAAGCAAGGGATGTGATACACTAGTCGTTTAAGTTGTTTTGGTATACGTCATACCATATGAAATTGTACATAAAGTTAAAAATAATAAAGTTTCATGAGGTTCAAATTGGGAATAAAAAAATAGAGTTGTCAATACCTATAGACAATAATAATTAAAACAAATGGGGTTTGAATTATACTGTGTTAAATACCAAAGAAGGTTTGAGAAAAAACATATTCACAGTCATTTATCGTTGCCCTTTAAAGGAACTCCAATTATGACTACATTAATGCAAATTTATGGGTAATCATCGTTAAAGTAAACATATCATTACTGAGCATCGAGTCATTTGAATGTCTTTTCTGGAACTGATAATGCCATTGACTTCAATTATTCTAATGGGCATTTTGTCTGAGAAAACAATGTTTTTTGAATAAATTTGCATTCTTGTTTTGCAGTACGACACAAACTGCACGCATATCATTCTAATATGTAGAAAATACTCCCTTGGCTTGGGGTAATGAATATGCATTAATTGATAATAAATACGTCTACAACGTAATTTGGTGAATGGCAAGAAGTGCGGGCATAATAAAATCCAAAGAAAAAAGAAGTCTGTGAATCAACATATATTATATGTTATTAAATAAGTGATTTGGTATTGGCCCTCTTATTTGTCCGAGAGCATTCGTATTTGACCGAGCCCGGCGGGCGAGGGCCAATACGAGTGCCAGAGGACAAATATCAAACACTCATTTAATGACAATTTTATTGAATAACTAATAAAACTAAAAATGATTCATTTTTTATAGACTATCATCTTCACTAGCAATAACTCGTCAGAAACAGACAGTAACATGCAGATCTGTAAATAAAAATACCT
The DNA here is from genome assembly GCA_022818135.1 of Saxidomus purpurata. Classification (NCBI taxonomy): domain Eukaryota; kingdom Metazoa; phylum Mollusca; class Bivalvia; order Venerida; family Veneridae; genus Saxidomus; species Saxidomus purpurata. The sequence goes on from JAFMSR010000002.1 coordinate 43,337,636, forward strand.
CTAACATATTCATTTTTGAAATAAACATATTGATGTGGGTATTCAATGTTTTAATTGGAGCATTTTTTATCCGTCTAAATGGGTTTTCATGCAGAAATTGATTAGACGTTGATTTTCATTTTTGCCATTCAATCTTCAAGGCTGACTTCAACAGATTTCAAGATGGCGGCCGTTTTCGTTTTCGAGAAACTAAACATCTGAACGCATCAGCCAGCTCATATTTCTTAACAGCCAATCATTCGTCAACAATATTTCATTGGACTGGTCCAATTAGTGTCATTGGCCCATTTTATGATAGATCTTACTATTTTATTACTTTGGGTAGTTAACGAACAATGGTTATTTAATAAATACTAATTTTGTATTACTCAGTGAATATATGATATATGATAATAGTATTTACAGTATAAATAGACACAATAAAGAGTATTGTCTGCGTTAACCAATCAAATGTATATAGCCCTAGAAAAAACTTCACGCAAGGGTTATATTGTTAACTTTTTCAACTAGTATCAAAAATGAAGTTTCATCAGTTGACGGTACGCCAGCATACAGCCTCATGAACCATTTTCTTAGCAACTTATCCCGTAGACAGTTTTTGAGTAGTTTCAATGCTTTGAATTTTAATTTTTCCATACAATCATTCAAATGCGTTAATTACAATTGCTATCATGA
>JAFMSR010000002.1:43338810-43419911 GCA_022818135.1 Saxidomus purpurata
CAGTACATTTTTGAAAAGCTCAGAACAAATTGCAGTGCGTATGAAAAAAACCGACCAGTAAACGTTGCAAAAAGTCCATTGCCAGTAACTCGTCATTAGTTAACAAGGCTTATACCATATACTAAATAAAGCTAAATTGCATTTATTGTTATTACAATCATGTAGATGTAGATAGATAGTTTATTGAAGAAAAGGTTACAAACCCATGAGTTCCAAGATGGTATACAATTAAATTACAAATAGGCACATAACAAGTCAATGGTGGTTAATTTCATAATCAATACATATATCATATTTCTTACATTATAATAGGTGGGTTATTATAAAAATGTATTGTCTACAGGGCAAGTAAAAATTCATTAGATTGACAGCATGGAATATTCTTTTACTGTATATGAACATATTTATTTGCATACATCGCCAAAGGATATTCAATAATCATGCATGTAGAACATTTTCCTTTCCTATTTGAGGAAAAAAAGTGTTAATTATAATAAATTGTTTCTCTTAGTTCGAAAGCCTTGAATACAAAAGTAGACAGTTTTAGTAATATTTGAATGTTTCCAGATGTTAGCAACTCAACAAACTTTGGAATATTTGGGTGTTTCCAGTAATATTTCTTAATGTACTGCCTCCTGAGGTCTTTGTAAACTAGACATTCCATTATGAGGTGAAATTCATCTTCAAGAGTGTTGCATATAAGGCTTTCCGTTCATTTCTAGGGATTTTATTTGGTTTATGCCTCTGCCAGTTTCTATTAGTAATCATGCGCAGATAATCTTAATCTCGTTAATGCGACTCTAAATTTTGAGACTTTTATATTATCCAGATACAGTTTGAAACTAACATCAGAAAATAGTTTGTAAGTGGACGCTCGTGAAGAATCCCTTAAAGATGTTTTCCAATTTTGTATAAAGATGTCTCTAAAACATAGTAAAAAAGTGGTTCATTCTCACCACCTTGGTTAAGCCATACGTGATAGAATCCAAGGTTTTGTAATAGCAGTTTTACTGATTTGGCCCAGCAGTTTTTATTTGGTCTACACATCATATCATTTATCATCATGGTATAAACTTGTTTAATATATTTATTGTTTTCACATTTCAGTAATTTAAACCAAAACTTTATGACTTAAACTAATCTCATGTTGCGTAAATGTTCTCTTCCTAATTCTTCATATATGAATGAATTTTGAGTTTGTAGTCTAACGCCTAAAACTTCAGTTTACAGAACTGTAAGTGAAAAGTGTCTAGCTTTTTGGATTCGTTAAAGCCCCACACTTCACAACCATAATTTAAAATGAGAACAATAAGTTTGTCGAAAAGATCTAGTAAATGTGAAACGGATAGTACAGTGAACGATTGAACGTAAGTTTTAGTTTGAAAATACCTTTGAGTGCTTGGCCTGACAATGATACATAGGTTTGCGTAAATGACCCTCCAGGTGTAAATACTATTCCTAAATATGTGAATTCGCTTACAATTTCTATATCGTTATTCCCGTATACAAATCTATAATTTCTTATGTTTCTTCCTTTTTTGAATATCATTACTTTCGTTTTATTTACATTAACAACCTATGATGCAATACAGTCTGTTTGAAGGAAACGTATCACAGACTTTTGAAAGAAATACTTCTTTTAATTTTACGATCGTTTTTGCACAGTTAAGGAGAATTTTCTATACCCTAGCACAAAGAGGAGTGTTACATTAATCTTAAGACAGATTTTAAAAATATGTAGGTTCATAACTATCCAAACATATCGGTAACAGAAATATATGAACCTTAAGAATATTTCAGCGAATAAAATTAAAGAGAAGACCTACCGATACCTTAACTTTTTACCTAATTTGTGAACTTGAATCACAGCGCAAAAGAACTCTTACAAATATCAAACAGAACTATTATGGCTACTTGCGTGCAGCAATATGTAGACATATATCATTATATCATGTTTGATCTGCATATTATCAACTTCCATTCGTGTCTCTGCATTTATCAGCCCGAACTCTGACATTCAGCATGAATGGCAGACAGTTTTTCCTTAGATCTACGCCTGTTGCCTGACAAATTGTCAGACAAAATACCGTTGACATTAGGTTAAAACATTTGTTTTTCAGTACGTACGGTAGTAAGTTCTTTAACTTACATCTGCGCATCTTTAAGTGTTCCGCAACTGAGAGAACGCTGAACTTGAGCCTGGTTTGTACCATAGACGCTACCCCATAGGAAGGAACTGCCGATAGTCAGTGCCCAAAAACTGTGGCGTACTCCAGGGTCTACACGGAAACTGAAACACATAGCATCAAATTCATGTTAAGGTGTCGGAAAGTCAGTGAAAACAAATACCGTTACACTAAAAATACATTATAAAGGGACAGTTCTGTAATTAAAGGTGTAGATTTTCATTATCATAATTTCACAGATTCTGTTTCGTTATACGGAAACTGAAACACATAGCATCAAATTCCTGTTAAGGTGTCGGCAAGTCAGTCAAAACAAATTTCACAGATTCTGTTTGGTTATAACGCTCACATTATACTTACTCGTCAAAGTATACCCTTTCATTTTCTTTAGCAATTTTCCAGGCGTTAGCGAAACCACCCATTTCTATACAGCCTTGAATAAGCGTTGCTAGGAGACCGATGATCATCATAGTTGTTTGAAATGTATCCGTCCATAACACCGCCTTCATACCTCCCTGAAAAAAAACGTTGTACTTTTGATATTCATTTCTACTGGTAATTTGTAGCGGTACCTAAAATGCATATGTCTTTTAACGTATGTCGTTTGTTTTATAGTGCATATAATTGATTTGAAATACGGAAATTAGAAAAAAAGAATTTCCCATGAAGCTTTGGTACTTAATTTTACCTGGACAATCAGAGCATACGTGTATATACAGTCCGGAGACAAACGTTCGTAATTTCGGCATACCCTATAACCAACAGTCCTCAGATTTATTTTCTCTAAAATGTGTAAAGTGGTCTTTAAAATGAACATAAACTAATGTTAATACATTTTTCCTAAGAACACAACTATAATTATCAAAAATGTCTCTTTTAGTTCATATTATGGCAGTATAGATATATTAGCAAGAAAGATGTTTTACCCGCGAAACTGATCGCTATTTGTACGAAAACATTTTTAAAATCGAAAGTACATGCTTTACATTATATTGCATTATTTTCTTCAATGGTATTGTAAAAAATAGGAAACTCTTTCTGACAACGCATTTTGTGAGGAAGGGACAAAAATAATCATGTATGAAAGAAAGGTATACGCCAACGCTGTTTTAGAGAAGATAGGACACAGGTCTATCAATATTCTGCTCTGAATTCATTCTTCTATGAGTATTTAAAGTGCTCCAGTGACTTTAATTTCTCTATTGTTCTTGTTCATATACATACCACTGCTGTGTAAATTGTACAAAGGCTTCCGACTGATACAATAGCTCCCCACAGAGACAGTCCGGTCACTGAAAACATTATAACTGATTAAAGAAAACAGACATTTTGTAAAATAATGGCGACTGAGAGCCTTGTAAAGTAATAAGAACAGAAGTCACTCATAATTACTGAAGTTTCTTTAAATATTTGTCAGACTGAAAATGGTATTTATGCTAAAGAAGGCTAAAGTTGTTTGGTTTGACAGGATATTGTTTCGTTGCATTTAGTACGATATGGTGTTCCGTTGTGTCATCTGTGCAGGTTTTTGCCTTTTACACGAAAGTCACAGATGCGAAAACCCCGAAATACGACAAAGCAAAGTAAATCAAAGCGCTGTTGGCACTGAAGGTATAAGGCCTATATATGGCTTGGTGGAAATTAACGCCGCATCATCTTTTGAATGAATTGTATTTCAATGTCTTTATTTTGTGACATCCCTGTACGTATATTATACATATTTTCAAAAGAAATTATTATTTTTGACATGATCTGTATAGTGAATATATATGTAATCGTTCGTGAAGTTTTCAGTGAAATAACATCATAAATTTGAAAAGATCAAACTACCAACTCTTATATCGAGCTCCGTACGTTCTGAAAATATCACTTTTCCGTGATATGCATAATGGTTATCTTCCGTAATCAGCGTAAGTTGACATTATGGTAGCACACTCCTAATCGGTACTATTTCAATCCTTGATAAACGTAATACCGGTATTTTCATAATCTACAACTGGTAACTGACAAGTGTGCAAAATTTGAAGACATTTCATCGTTTGATTAAATAGAGGATAATTGTTGGTTTCGTAATGTTTCACCGAGTGGGCACCAAAAGTGATATTTTCACGAGTGGCGCAGCCATCTATCTCATTTTTGACTAAATAGTAAATTGGCTTGCCATATGTCCGCTTTCTGGTAATTCATTTAGCAATTGCAATAATGTAACATAAATTAGAATGAACAAAATACCTGCGTTGAGTGCTAAAGATGGTCCATAGAGTACGATTGACATATAAATGATCTGAAAGACAAAATACAAAATTACAGTAAATGGAGGGTAACATGACAGTTCAGTGACGTAACGGAAGAGTCCACTTTTAATGTGCAAGTACACTGGATCTGTATGAAGACTAAAACATTTCCTTTCCGCTCGATCAACCCTTTTTGTAAATGAACTTTTATACACACAAAATGTATGTTACGTCACTATTACATTATCTTGAATGTACAGTAGTGTGAGAAGTAAATCTGGCTATTAATATAACACAATCTGCAGAACCAGTATTTATTTTTACAGCATCAAAAGCAAATAGTATTTATAACAGAGCTCACAAATAGTATTTATTACAGAGTTCACTCTGTAAACAACTTTTTTAGACTGTTGATGTGCCTTTATAACAAACATAATTATTCACAAACGCTACATGTACTATTACGATTAAAGTATTATCTTAACTACGTAGCAGACGGGTTTTTTTTCTCCATATTGTTACGCTATACTAATAAGTTATTACTATAAGTAATGTGTGACAGTTTTTTGACATCCATACTAAATGCTGACTTTCATTTTTCAAAGCGTAAACTTAGCAATACATGTACCTAAATTGAACAAACATATTTTATATGACATATTGTAACATACCATTTGTAGAGAAAAGATGCACGTGCCCAGCAGACGGACGCCTCGGCTGAACCTTTTCTCAAGATACTGGAAAACAAAGAGTTTTTTTTTATTTATTTCTTAAAACGCAAACATTGGGCCATTAGAATAAGGATCATAAATGCGACTACAAAACTCTCATTTGATGAAAACGCGTGTTAGGTCAGACTAAGCTTTAGAAATGGCGACAAGATCCTTGAAATCTGTCCCTTGGAAGTTATATGTCTTGAAACTATGTTAAAAACCATTTCCATATGGAGACCATCCTCAGAATAAAGGACACCTGTCAGCAAATACCGATGTAGCTCTTTTGAGTCAACGGTCTTTATTAACAGGTCTAAGTGTACTTTGCACTCTGAATATGTAACAAATTCAACTTGAGAAGGTTAGTATCGAACACAAGGGTTCAAGTCAAACGTCATCTAAGATGATTGAAATTATTGCTTTCACTTACCTCATAACAACTTGTTAGCCGTAGTCTGTAAAAGATAGGGACGTATACATGTGCCGCCAGCCCGACGGCGCCGGCATAAGAAAGTCCAATCCACCAGTACATCGTCCCGTAATTATACATTTCTGCCGGTGTTCCTAGTAGAGTTATCGCCGACATAAAACTTGCCAAAAGGGACATAGAAACTGGTATGAAATTCATTTTACCGCCGGCTAGAAGGAACAGTTTAGTATCCGAAATCTTGCGGTCCTTTATGGCGTAAAAAAATCCGATAAATGTTGAAATAGCCAGTGTAGCTCCAAAAATAACATAGTCAACGATTGAAAATGTATTTTTCTCTCCTGTTTCAAAACTGTAACTCCTTCCAGACGACATTTTTGTACTAGTGCAAAGTAAAAACGTGTGAGTACTTCACGCGTGATACATGTTAAACACTAACGTATTTGCAGATGACAGGATGCAGTACTCTTATAAGGGTTATCGTAAATTTACTACATTATACGGAGAAAGGTTTGACCTATTTAACACATTACTTTAAAGGAACAAAGCTCTGATTATATCTGGATTTATTTGTACGAAGAGATAAATTAACCTTTTTATAGGAGGGTTGTCCCGAAAATTCAAGCTTTCAAAATGAACGTATATGCGTTGTATTCGGTATCTGTATTAAAAAGATTCATTTAAAGAATTCTTTTGTTACAATTTAAAATTAAATGTAGATAAACTCAGTGTTATGCCTCAGCTTTAAGCTCACATTAATCTTAATTAAATACCTGTTTAAAATTCAAAAGACTAGCAATATATTTATTTTTAAACGACCCTCAATGGTTTTCTGTTCTCTATCAATAATTTGCTCTGCGTATTCTACAGGCATTGTTGGGTATAAAATTTTATGCAAATCAATGCATGATCATCTATAATTAACTTTGAGGCATGAGGACCATGATGACCCTATATCGCTCACCTAAGTACCTTTCCCCTAGAGCGTGGTCAGTTTCGGCCCCCATGGACATGATGAACAAACTTGGTAGAGGTCTACTAAACAGTGAAACATACTAATATTTAAGCTCTAGACATAGTGGTTTTGGAGTAGAAATGTTTTTTTTTAAAGTTTTTCTGATAAAAGTCTCTGTAATACAAGTGACCCCCTGGATGTAATCAATTTTATCCCCTTGGGCATGATTAGAACAAATTTGGAAGAGGACCACTAGCCAATGCTACATACCAAATATCTAATCTCTAAACCTTGCGGCTTTGGACAAGAATAGTTTTTAAGTTTCCAATATTTGCATACATTTGTATATGTAACCCCTAGGAGGGTCAGTTTAGACCCCATGGGCATAATCTTAAAACTCTTGATAGAAATTCACTAGGCAGTGCATCATGCCAAATATCGAAGCTCTGTGACTAACAGTTTCAGACAAGAAGATTTCCCTAAATTCTATTCAAAACAATTGATCATCCGTGGGGGGTCAATATTGACCCCAGGGGCATAATTTGAACAAAACTGGTAGGGAACCACTAGATAATGCTGTATACCTAATATCAAAGCTCTGGACCTTGCGATTTTGGAGAAGATTTTCACCGACAGACACCAGGCGTTCGCAATAACTCACCTTGAGCACAAAATGATCGGGCGAGCTAAAAAGGGAGACTTGTCTTTGTTGAAAATCATCTCTGAAAAAGAACTTTTGTCACAACCCATGGTGTTAAAACGAGTAAGAGCGAACGGAATGTGTTAAAGCATAAATTATACCACCAGTAGAGTAACCTATCAAATTACTATGCGGGTACAATGTACATTATACGAATGTTCGTGTTAAATCATCATAATTAATGTGAAGGCTTTATCACCCATTTCATAATTATAGAATAACTATGTTCTTTACCAAATATAAACGTGCGGCTAAACAGATAGATGAGCATATGTTACTGTTTTTTAATCATTCATGACAAATGCTGTCTTTGCAGGCACTAGTTGTGTTTCCTCAACTTGACCTTCACGGCATCAGCTTACTTTTCACAGTAATTTACCGGTATAAGAAAGACTATGTTTGTCATTTTAACTTCATTTCTGACTATTTTCAATTCAAATGGTATTTGTTCAAAAGTTATCGGCGCCAGTTGTCGTGTAGCGCCCGTCCAAACGAGACGGACCAAACAACGAAAGGCGCATCAAATAAAAAAAAGAAATAGAAGTAATATCTGTATAAATACATCAGTCGCATGATAACGTTGTGATTAAAAACCGAAATATTATTTTTGGTTGCGACAATTAAGCCTTAGAATACTCTCCACCTTGTTTTCCTTTATAAGGGCCAAGAAAATCCGCAGTGACAAAACAATGAATGAAAACGTTTGTATAATACAGTTTTTATATGTATAATATTTCGAATGGTGGCCCGAAGTAGGGGAGTGAATTCCAACAGCATATGCATATTTATGCATATGTATTCCGCATACAATTTAATTTATCACAGTACTGTCGAACTAAAAAACTTTCGTAGGAGTAACGATGATTTTCATAAATATCTTAAATAACGTTATTCTTTGCTAAGTCATAGGTCATAACTCTTATGATACTAGCCAGATGTAGAAAGTTTAAGTTGATGTTGCATCTGTAAAATGTGAAGATTTGGAGACCGTTATGTGGAACATTCAACGTTTTAGCTTACCAGGCGTCATATTCCAGTATGTATCATGTTTCGTAGAGACTAGCATTGTCAAAATATTTTATTGAGAGAGCAGGGGTAAAAATGGCATCTTTTGACAACACATAACTGATCATATTGAAAAATAAATATGGTAGCATTTTTGTATAAATAAAGATGTTATATCCGCCCTTCACACATCACTTGGCAATTATCGCATTATTGTCTGAGGAAAACGTGGACGTGCAAACGTGACGTAATTTTGTGACAAAATTGCAGCCTCTGGAAGAACTTCGAAGCCGCGAACAAGATGATCATGAAAATTTGATGCTGATATAGCTCTGTAGGACCACATTCGTAACAGATCGCATTTGTAACATGTGTTACAAATGAGACCGCATATGTAACAGGTGTTACAAATGAGATCGCATATGTAACAGGAATCAAGTACATATGTAACAATTTTTGAGACGAATGTGATCGATGCCGATTTTTGATGTGACATCTGATCACATTTGTCACAGCTCATTTTCAATCGGTAAAATGAACAAAAAAGTGCATTTTTACATCTGAATCATATTTGTAACATGTTTTAGCTCACTTATACGAAGTGACAAAGTAAGCTATTGTGATCATCCTTTATACGTCGTCCGTTGTCCGACCGTCCGTCCGTTCACATTTTTCTTGTGAATACGATAGAGACAACATTAATTTTTGATTTTAACCAAACTTGCACAGAACTTATATATATCTATGATATTTCGGTTCCTTTCGAAAACCAGCCATATCACCTTATTCATCTTGGAATTGTGGCCCCTGAGATGGCAATAATTACTAATGTTAGCCTTGTGACACATTTTTGGTTTATTTTGACTAAAATTGCACACAACTTATATATATCTATAAGATCTCGGTTACCTTCAAAAACAACCGTATTGCACCATTTGACTTGGAGTTACGGCCCCTGAATTGGCAAAAAGTGCTGATTTATCCTTGTCAACACAATGGAGACTACATTTACTATTCGATTTTTATCAAAATTATACAGGCTTTCACTTCCTCTTAAAACAGTCATATTGCGACATTTGTCTCGGAGTTATAACTGAAATGGCAAACTCTGCTTATTTTAGTCTTGGAACACAATAGTCGAGGTAACAGTATAAATAGATGAAGTTGTAATCATATTATAGTGTTAGTGGCAGTGGATGCAGAAATGATAATAAATATTGAGCTCCGTCACGAAAAAATTGGCATTCGGACATTTTCGTGAATTTCCGGAAAGTGTATATCTAGGCTGACCTGTGCATTTATGCATCTGAATAAGGGTCAGAAAATTTCATATTCAGATAGTATAAGCCTTCTTTGAAATAACGTAGTGGGCCCTGATCAGTGTACGGATGATCAGGCCGATCTGGGCCCGCACTAGTCACAAAGCCTCGAAGATTCCCGAAAGCCCATTTTCTCATGATGCGGCTCAAATAATTTTATGACGTCATTGAAGACGACGACGACGACGACGCTAACTTGTGATGTTGCTTATTGCAGTCATTTAATGATGTTGCGATGAAAACCAACTGATTGAACATTTGCAGTATAAAACTCAACATGATACATAAGTGCCTCTCATGTCTACCCCCATGTTGGACAAACACATTCGTAACACATTTTACCTGTTACGAATGCGATCGCATACGTACGAAATATGTTACAAATACGATCTGTTACGAATGTGGTCCTACATAGCTCGGAAACGGATTATTAATCGTCACTTAAGAAAATATTGAAAGTGAACAAACACGAACACAGCTGATTCATCTTTTAAAAACTTTTTTTCCTGAAAAGTATACAGTTTAATGTATATTGCAGGATAATATTTCGATATACAATGAATGTAATAGCAAATAGTATATTAAGGTCTTTATATTTGTCTTTAAAACTGTCCATTTTCACAGCAAAACCTCGATTCGTCATCGAACCATCATCAAGGTCGTGGGACATTCAAACGCAGTAATCCATTTTCTATGAAATTTAATATCCGAATAGAATCTTTCAGCGACCAGGTTCATATTACCCAAACAAATAATTTAAGAATATCGTGTTTCTATCCATCTATTTGTATTCTTGATCCATACCCAGTGTCTGCGTCCATACCAGTCCGGCTACGAGTGTGTATTTTAAACTAAAACATGGAGATCCAATCCTTCGTAACGGTTCAAGTTCACCTGGTGAATCAACAAGTCTTTTAGCGAGATCAGTAATGAGGCTTTTAGGCCTATATGAAAAGACGTAAATTGTTTTCATCGGTAAAGCTACTTCTTTTACCAGGTCCATGCAAACCAAATAATCTAATCCGCGATGAGTCTTGTGCAACATGTTCCGCTGCCTGTACCCTTGATCCATAACCATAATCTGATCTTAAACGCTTTTTTATTTGACTTTTCGGACTTTCTATATATACATATTCCTTGCTAGTTCGTTTACCAGGCCCGTGAACTCCAAACAAGTCCCCCTTCGACGAAGACATTGCTACATTTTCAGCCGCCCAATCCCTTGAACCATAACCAAAGTCAACCGCAATGCGTTTAACGGGATTGTCGATTTCATAAACATTGCTTCGTTTTCCTGGTCCCATCAGTCCAAATAGTCCTTTACGATCTGAAGCCAATGCAACATTTCTGCCAGCCTGAACACGGGAACCATAACCGTAATCAGAAGTCATGCGTTTAGTTTCCGTGAACTCATCTTCAAGCATATCGAAGTTCGTCTTTTCAGCACTTCTTTTTCCGGGTCCTGTGGCACTAAATAGTTCTTTGTTTGCTAAAGTGTTTGCTAAATTTTCTCCTGCCCGTACTCTCGATCCGTAACCGTAATCAGATAAAATTCGTTTAATTATCTGCAAATCATTTAGTTTATCTTGCACAAAATCCTTTTTTCGAGTTATATAACTATAGTCGGTCGGTACAGATCGACTCTGGCGTGACAACTGAGCTCCTTCTAGTATTATACTCGGATCTGTACCACGTTCATTGGCAATCCCGTACAAAGAACCGATTTCAGGGGAACCATTGCCACTGTTGTCCGTTGTGTCTTTAACAAAATTTGTTTGAAACAGCGAGTCTCTGTCAGCTATGGAAAACCGATTCCCTCCTGCAACAATCTCAGCTTTTGTCAAAAGTAAAATCAAAAGAAGAAATAAATATGATATTTTGTTGTCTGCACGCATCTTTCTGTCTGATCACTGACTTTCGTATGATTTCATATCAGAGAGAAACAGACATTTTATACTGAGTAAGGTGCAAAACGGAAACATGAGCGAATCTTGAACGCACAGGCTAATGAACGCAGTTGTAAATTTATACATTTATACGGCTGCAATAGGTCCATTATGGGCAAGTCTGTAAGAGAAGTTGCTAATATGCTCTTAATTACATTACAGAACACTCCTTGAAAAGTGAGAGCGTCTGTAGTTAAAAAAGGATACAGGTGTACCTCACACCTTCTTGTAACCACCTAACGTATTAGCAAGTGATACTACGATATTTCATGAACCCAAATATATGTGAACATTGTCACGGGGAAGTGGGTGGAGGCACATGCTGGCCATCTGAAACATCTGACTCACGTGCGTGTGCACACTCTGAAAAACACCATGAGATAGATAACGCATTACATGTATGACCAAGTGTAAAAGGAAGGTCGGTGTTTTTCCACCAGTCTCACACTCGTGATGTCTCCATACATGACGGACCATGAGTCCAGTGTTTTGTTAACTGTGGCCTAAGTATCTATACAAATATAGAGAGAGTCCTGGTGAACTAAACAGTAATTGATTGAAGACGTGCAAATATAACTGCAACACATAAATGGAAATTTGGCACTAGCATGCACTTTATGTAAGCACTACTTGCAGATCAAATATGCGGATATATGCAAGTCTAATGCAATATGTAAAACTATACGTTGGCGTAATGTGCATCTACATCAGAAAGTGATTATTTTCACATGTTTGCATAAGGTTTTTTTCCTCGGCATACGTCACAGTCATTTGAAAACAGTTCCGGGATCATGCAAATGAAGTTCTTAATAAAGAAGCGAAATATTCTTACGCAATTGTTACGTACAAATTCATATATAAGATATTTTTACTGTTTTAAGACTAAATGTTTCAATTTACCTTTAGTTAAGATTGCACGCCCAAAGTCGTTCTCTACGTCAATGGGGTTTCTGCGTTTTAGACATATAAGTTCTGAAGCTATAAAAGGTTTACGACAAGATGGGCTATCATGCATCTATGCATCGTCGGAACCCCCGTTAAAGATTCCGTTACCACACCGACGAAGCATAGCGTAAAGAGGGGAACGTGGGAATTCGACGAAGGTATCTATGCAACTTTGTAACATAAAATTAATTTAATTGGATCATTCAAATTCAATTTAAGTTGTTGTTTTAGATCTTTAAAGTCGAATTATCACTTTATATACTCATATATATAATAATAAATTTACAGATAGAATAACGATGGAATTGTGTTCTATTTATTCTATAAGCATGTTGACGTATACCCTTCTTTCATAATTTGTCATCTTTACAACAACTGAAATAATGTGCACTTGCGGGAAAGTCCGAGGATTTCCGTTAATTTCCGGATGCATACGAATTCAGTGTCAGCTTCGGTGAACGATAGTAAAATCCGATATAATCTCTGATGGGTCTAATTCTGCCATATGAATCAAAGGACTGAAAGGATCGATTGTCTCTTAACAACACAGACTGCACACATACATGTGTAAATATCAGGACAACACAGACTGTACACATACATGTGTAAATATCAGGACAACCCTTGCACGAGTAAAGTTATATACTGGACACACCTGTCCACACATTTTGACCTATAACCATTTGTGTAAACTTTACTTTCAGTGACTATGTTCAACTATCCTATGAAGTATTAAGCTGTGAATGGTAACTGATAAATGGATTTTGACAAAACTGAACTGAAATTCATAGTATGAACAACTTTTAATGTCATACAAAAGTTATGGGATATGCCCATAAGGTTGATTGTATTGTGCCAATTGACTGATTCGGATTTAACGTCGCACTCAACAGCTAAGGTCATATTGCTACTTCCGGCTTTCATGGAGGAGGAAGATCCTGGGTGCCAATTCGGGCATTATTTCAGTCATGAGCGGGCACCTGAGTAGAACCTAGATAGCTTTTAGATATAAAAGAATTCGACCAAAGTAGGGCACGAACCTACAGCGGTGAGGGACAAGTAAACATCAGTCAGTGACCTTAATCACTCGGCCACAGATGCCATTGTATGATACCAAGCAATTGTCTGAAGTTTCAAGGCTTTAATTGTTACTGAGAAAGTGAATTTTAAGAAAGCTTTATCAGATTCAAGACGACAGTGCCGACTGACGTCAAGAAGGTTATGACACTGGCTCTCTTGTTTTTCAAAGAAAAGCTTAAAATTGATAAATCAATCTTTTGATATAAATTGATTCAGTTTATACCTATTGTAGAACAAGTACATGCGGCTAACATTAACTAGCTCCGTGAGTGCTTCCAAAATACTGCGAATTGCAATATACCGGGTCTATTATTACCAGCCTTTCTACCATAATTATTGCTGTTTTAAATTTTCAAAACTTGTCTAAAACAACAACTGAATGTTTTAATAGCAGGCTATAATCTTTCATATTTAACATATACTAGACTCTAGTAGTATTTCGTAACAAGTAATAATGATGATGATGATGGTGATTATAATAATGATACTATGTATGAATGTACCCGCCAAAATTCAGTGTAGCAAAAGAATCATGGTAAAATTTGAAAGTTTTAGTTACAATACAATAAGTCCTATTTGTATTTATATTGAGTTAATTTCTGTTCTTTGTAAATGACAGCATGATCCAGAGAAATGAATTTGATTTTCCCTTTAGATTATTGCATTTCTATCTACATTTAAAAATCGTATTTAAGACATGTAGATCTATGTGATTTCTTAGTTATACGTACCCAGGTACGAACCGACTCAGTCGGCAAAATGCGGACATTTTCGTACCATTTACAACAATTACAACGTGTTTAAAGCATAAAAAAATTATGTTGATGTATTTCAAAAAGACATCTACAAGTGCCTCTGTAAAGTTAATTTGCTGATAAGTTTCAGTTTTATACCTAAACGCATAAAGGCGTATTTTTAGACTAGTGTTTCGGCCTATCTTTTAGACACGAAATGACAACTAGTCAGGCCGACCACTTTTGATGATAGAGGCATTGCCAAGTTACAAAAGAACCGTTGTTTTTAATGTCGAAATCCGAGTTTTGTAATTTAACATTCAAGAGTACCTAGTGGTTTCATAACGTATTACGATGTTCCCATGGTTTATGATCGCAAACACAATATCGGATATAAGACACATTATTCGGCCTGACTAGTTGTCTTTAAGTGTCTCCGGTCTGACTTGAAAACTGTTCTGATCAAAACCGCGTAGGAAAATAATTTTATACAGAACCAATACTTCGTTTATTTTTAGTAATTTTTAATGTTTAACATTTATTCATCAATATATCTTAATGAAAACAGAATAATTTAATGCATAGCAATTCTTTTTATTTCATTGAATATATAGAACTACTTTTCGGTCGTATTCGACAAAAATTTGTGTTAAGAGTTCGCCGGTAAGGGTCTGAAGGTAGCACTCCACACTTATTTCAGCCCTCGGCTTTGTTCGAGCGACACCAACAAAGTAGGCCTATCACATATGAACAACCTGTGAACCTGAAAATAGAATAAGTGTTTCACTGTGAACACATTGCCAGTGTGAACGTATTAATACAATTCGGTAGTCTGAACTGCCTTTCTTTCCTGAAAATTTTAGTTCCTATTTATACCGTCGGAGGCCAGAATTCACTGCAGTCTGAGACCATTCTAGCCCTATTTTCCGAACCTGTACAAAATTACCTGCAAATATTTCACACTAGGTGACACTGTTTCTGGCTTGCAGGCTATCTAGATAAGTAAACAAACACATTGAACAAGGTGCTTAAGCACGAAAATATTTTGCAAGCAGTAAAAGTATGTACCCCCGTGTAAAAAGCTTGATTTTCTAAGCTGTAGCACAGGTGGCCGGCGCGGGATTTGGACCCCTATCCCCCAGAGGCCCCTCTACAACCCTGGTACCCCATATACTGATATATCAAAACAAAATAATAAAACAAAAAATATTTTTTTCACTATATACATATAGTAGTAAAGGTATAGACACGGGTCCGGAAATACGAAAAATACCTGACCTTATTCAACAAGGCCGTGTGTTCATAATTTCTGACCGATTTTAAAAACTTGGTCTTGTTCAACGAAGAAATAAATACTCTGTAACATTTTGCATATATTTGGTCCATAACCCTCGCAAAATAGCGAGCCAACAACTTGTAAATTTCAGTTTAATACAAGGACCGCTGTTACATACGTTCGTTCAGCACAATTTCAAACTCGTGATTCCAACCCAGACCGACGTAAATCAAAAGAAAATCAACTTTGAAAAGACTTACCATCGACGAATTTAACATCACTTAGGTATACAACGTACTAAGTGTCACTTGTTTACAATCCTGATCAAGTTGAATATACGCGGCCATGATGACAGCGGTGACCCGGAAGGACTTGTATAAACTCCGTACAATTTCGTTTTGCAAACAAATCTTTTAATAAATACAATAACTGAAAAATATCTAAAATATTATATAAAGTAACAAGTATTTACTTTTATGAGAAAGAAAAAAGAGACAAATTTGTAATAATTAAAAGACATGTTTTGAAAACGGGTTGTACGGGTTTATTATGCTATCCGGGTCAATGCTGTCTCATGGCCGCCAGAATTCAAACAAACAAGGATTGTAAATAATGGATACGTAGTGTGTTGTAAACATCGCTTTATTAAATTCGTCGATGGTAGTCTTTTCAAAGTTGTTTTCTTTTGATTTACGTCGGTCTGGGTGGGAATCACGAAGTGTTATGAAATTGTGTACTGAATCGACGCAATGTCGCGGTCACTTGTAGGAAACGAAATTTCGTTTGTTGGCTCGCTAATTTGCGAGGTTATGGACCAAATATGCAAATGTTACAGAGTTTTTTTCTTCGTTGAACAAGACCAAGTTTTAAAATCGGTCAGAAATATGAACCACGGCCTTGTTGATAAGGTCGTGTATTTTCGTGATTCGGACCCGAAGTGCTATCCTTTGCACATATGTATTAGTGAAAAATTTTTTTTTTTTTTTTTGTTTTGAATATCGAAGGTCCAGGGGAGAGGGGCCGGACCACCCAGCTGTAGAGCTGATTTTCACTTGTTTACAAAATGTCACCATCTGCGCATGTCATTTCTGCACTGGCTTTCCAGACCCATGTTTTCGCATTTGCAAACATGCAAAATAAAACTCAAACAACAAAATCTGGCACTTAAAATTGATTTAAAGTTCACAGGGCTGTTTAATTTCCTTATATCTCTAAACTTTATAAAATTACCCCTGACCAATTCGAATTTGTGGCTAAAAAGTGTGGAGTGCCACCGAAATACTCTGTTAACTTTGGATACGATTGAATACGATTGAATAAATTCAATCGATCCAATAATTCTGTCGGATCTCTAAATGGGCTAGTAAAGAACTAAATGAACTTGGCAGGGAGATAGAACATGTCATCACCAATTCAACAGTGTACATATCTCATTTTTCGAAAAAATGTACATAGAACAAAACAGATCTCAGGCGACGACTTGCAAGATCTTAGGTCGAAACATTGTCAAATAGTTTTTTCAAATACAAGGTCACGGTGACCTTGACCAAATGACTTCAAAATCAAAAGGGTTCATTTACTGACCATGGACAATGTCCCTACAAAGTTTGAGACCTCTAGGTTAAAGCCTTCTCAAATGATTGAGTGGAAACCGTTCTTAAATGCAAGGTCTCTGTGACCTCGACATTTGACCCAGAGACTTCAATATGTTTCTACCAAATTTGAGACCTCTAGGCCATTGCGTTCTCAAGTTATTGAGCAAAACCGTTTTTAAATGCAAGGTCACTGTTATCTTGACCTTGGACCTAGTAACCTCAATAGGGTTAATTTACTGTTCATGCCAATGTCCCTACCAAGATTGAGACCTCGTTTAAATCCTTCTCAAATTATTAAGCGGAAATTGTTCTTTAATGCAAGATCAGTGACTTTGACCTTTGACCCAGTGATCTCAATAGGTTTCATCTACTGTCCATTGTCAATGTCATCCATGTCTGAGATATCTGTCTCTCTCAAGACCTTCATAAGTTACTGATCAGAAACCAAAGATTTACCAACGGAACGACATACATTAGCAAAGCAATACGAAGGGGTGTATTAAAGTATTGACCAATTATATGCACTGTTGTGAGTACTGACATTTAATACTTTATCCATATGGTTTTCACATACATTTCAATAATTTTTCAATCTTGCTTTATGAAAAGTAACATTTAGAACACTGTAATGCTTAGCAAGCCATAGATTAGTATCTTATCTTTTCAGGAGATTTAAGAATATTGTTGATGTTCGGGACTACTTAATCGTTTTCACGTTTTCGTGCATTGACCACTGTTCACTGGCTTTGTTCAGGTTTCACCGACCACTGTTCACTGACTTGGTTAAGGTTTCACTGACTTCTGTTCACTGATTTAATTCAGGTTTCACTGACCACTGTTCATCATCGTGTTTCAGGTTACACTCACTACTGTTCACGGACATTGTTCATGTTTCATTGACCACTGTTCACCGACATGGTTCAGGGTTTCACTGACCACTGGTAATTTACTTTTTAAGGTTTCATTTACCACTGTTCGCTGACTTGGTCCATGGTTTACTGGCCACTGTTCATCGACATGGTTCAGGTTTCATTGACCACTGGTAATTTTCTGGTCATTGACTTTTTAAGGTTTCTTTTACTACTGTTCACTTTGTTCATGTTTCTTTATATAGTGACTGGGCTATTGTTTACTGTCTTTGTACACATTTCGAAAAATGGGAATGAATTGTTCAGGTCCTTTTCAAAATTCACCGTCTTGATTCCGGAACCCGCGACCGAGTTAGGAAACCGACGTTCCACCTTCACACTACGACTGCTCGCAATTATCTACTGAAGTGTTTATTATTTTGTACATTTATCTTAGACCTGGCAGGATGAAATGAAATGATTGCGGTGAAATTTAGTGAAAAGCAAATCTGGCAACAAAATAATTATCGCATTCTTCCTCGTATTCTCTCTGGCTCTGCTGGATCCTGGCTTCCGTATCTTTTGCTAATTTATGGAAAAAGTCCCAAAAGTCTGGTTCCTCTTCTTCCTGAAAAATACAATCATTGTATAATTTGAACAATAATTATTACAGACTTTTAGCTAGAACTGTCAAATTCCATCAGGAGTGTGAGTGAACATTATTACAACATAGGCCTTTAATCAATGTAGAAACCCAGAGTATATTAGTAAAATATTACTGAGGTAGGTGCGGAATTCTCTATAGATTCAATTACCGAGTTGCAAATAAGTGAATAAGTTATGATATATTTTACATTTATGTAACACTATTCTTTTTTTATCATCGTTGCATCACCCTGGATTTTTAAGTAATGCCCCGAAGCCACAGTGAAAACTAACTTAATCAAAGCGCTGTGAGCGCTGAAGGCCTGGGGGCTATAGGTTAACTCCCCGAAAACAACTTTTCGACCTTCGTGTTCTGCTTTGAATAATTAAGCTTAAGCCGGGTTCGAAATTTGCAGAGGACGAAACTCAATATATGACACAGAATGAATGATTCACAAATATATGGGTGACAGGGAAGTTTGTTTTATTATGAAATCGTACGTTAAATGAAAAATAATCACATAGTCAAGATTATAAAATGTTTAAGCCCCGTACAAATAATTCGATCTGCGCTTTGTACAACTTCACGCGATTTATGATCGATGATGTGGATCGAAAATTATTGTGTACCAATGACAAGACCTTGAAGACAGATTATAAACAAAGCAATACCAGCAATGAAATATAAATACAGGTTACTGAACGGACGTGTATAACAGAGAAAACAAAAAATGATTCTGGGTTACCTTGTAGTTGTAATCAGTGAAACCGTTCACTGGGCCTCGACATCCAGCGTCCTCGATAAATGGCGGGTGAATTTGATCACGTTAGTTCCTTTCTCGGGAATGGACGTAAATTATATCTTTTTTAGTCACATTTATTTTTAGGTAAATATATATGTTATCGTTCGTAAATAACAAAGTTGTCAATGAAATAACCTATCGGAAATTTGAAAATCAAACTACAAACTCTTATATCGAGCTTCGTACGTTTTCGTAAACCGTTTCACGTAAACAATATCCGTACTTTTCCGTGATATGCATATGATTATCTTCCGTAATCAGCTAACAGCGCATTAATTTCTAAAACAGAAAATTTATGCTAAATGCATCCTCGGAAGCTATTTACCTTCATCCAGTCGTTTGAAGTTTTATGTACTATTATTTATTTGTAACATTGTTCTTATCATATGCGACATTCAAACAGAAGATTGATCTGGTCTGTTTTGCACTACTTTCGCATAGCGCATGTTTACAGTTGTTATTCGCAAATAGCACGGCTAAAATTCTTGGAGGGTTTGAAATGTGGTATACTAACATGGCCGCCTTGGGGACTTTCAGTCACACAGGCCAAAAGCGCCGGGCAACAGCTATGACTTCTCGCATACCACACTATTCGGACCTTGTCACAATTTATGAACTTCAATACCATTAAGAAATGCTATAATTCTAATTCTTCATCGGAATGCATGTTTATTTACCAATATCTACCATTATTTCAACTTACAGATGTTCTATGCTCATAATGAAGTACATTGTAATTTAGAATTTTTGAAATATCGAGTCACTCTACATGGACCCACAAAAATACATTGTAAAGAAGAAGAAAAACATGCGCCTAACCGGCCTTCTTTTCTCACAAAAATAAATCTTAACACATTCTGTATTCGGCGTAAAAAAAAAAAATGTTTGTTTCAGGTTTCCTGACCTACCCTATATTTTTGCCTCGACCCTAGAACTTTTTTTGCGTTTTAAAATTTTTTAGCATAAATATATTCAAATTTATGTTGAATTTGGTTAGTTTGAGAATAAAAAAAAAAATTCCCGACCTACCTACCCTATTTTTTGGGGACATGAAACCTGAAACAAACATATTTTTTTTTAAGCCTTAGAGTAAAGAAAGTCTTATATAAAGTCAAATTTTACATTAACAATATTTACAAATATGCTTTTAAAAAAGTCGTAATAAAAATGGTTTCTTGTAAAGAAAAGCCAATGAAAAGTAAATACATCTACATGTATTTGTATATGTAACCCAACTGGGATAGGGCTGCGTACCCTACCACCTGATTTAGCACATTAATTCCTCAATTTTTTCTGCCATTTTAGAAATCTTTTTTTTTCTTTCATAACTTGTGTATGTGCTATACATACAGTGTTCTTTAAAGAAAAGATAAGAAAAATTGAAGATTGACCATACTTATTTACCGGTCGTATTAATGTGAATTACGTTGCGCGGGTGGGAATGTTCATTTCATTGACAGCTCTCTACTTAGTCTGTCATCCAGTGATCACCAAACTGGGTCAGAATGTGTATGGACACATTATCTCGGTCTGCTGACAGAATTTGAGCCCGCAACCTCCGTATTAGCATTATACACCAAAACACGGAGGTTGTGGGTTCGAGACCCACTGGGGTCACGACCTCATACGGAACCAGTACTGATTTTTCCAGGAGTGACTTGGTAAGCTGCAAGCTTTCTTCACAATCGAGCTTAGATAAATAAGTATAAACTAAACAGCGCTCCGAAGAAAACGGGAATATAAAAATGAATAAACTCACTTCTTCACTCTCACAGCCTGAATACCAGCCTGCTTCTTTTCTTCTTTCTTCTAATTCTTCTTCACTCATTCCCGGAACGAAGTGACGTGTTCTAGGAGAAAGCTGAGTGGCACTGGTTGGTTTTGGTTGTGGAGAAGTTGTCTTCGGTATGAAATATTCCGACGAATGTTGTTGTGGTGATGATTGGTTGGCTGAATTTTGTTGTGGGTGGAATTGTGGCGAGGTCTGCGTGTATTGTGTTTTATTTCCTGTAGGGTGCCAGTTATGGGTAAAAAATGGATAAACTTCTATCCATGGTCTGTTTGCTTCTTGCACAAATTTCTGTGAAAGAAATTTTAATTAACGCATTTTTCCATCAAGATGTAAATGTATTTTAATCACGTACATGCAATCTATTCTACAAGTTAAATTCTCCGTCGTTGGCATGAAAAAATGTCTTCTCCGCGAATTTAAAATACTTTAAAATACTCAATGTATATAGATCTATATGCGCTGTGTTACACTTCTATGCATTATGTTATGTTATACGGTTAGATAACTAATATTGTGGTACATACCCTGTCATGTGTTATGGTAGACACGTACGGTCCAATACATGGATCGAACTCTAAACTTTGAAAAACATTTCTCTGGTCGTGTGTACAGTACATATTTGTTTATTGATGTTTGACGCGTAGCTACTGTTACCTATAACAACGACGTCGGACGTTACCAATGACGCACGACAGACAGCATGATCACGTGGTATATATCATCAAAGCGCTATTATGTTGCACCTTACCAAAATAAGACCAACGTCACTTTTTGACCGTTACATGAATTGTGTATTGTGCACAAAGCAGTGTGCAATAATTTCAGGCACCTCGTCGGCATTTTAAGAGTGGTGCGGCCAAAGTACATGTAGGATGGGACGTCCTAGGGAGTCCGGGCATGCTCCCCCGGGATTTTTTTTTAGATTTTTAGGATGCGCGTAGGACCGTTTTAGGATATATTTCAGACTAAAATGGCTACATCGACCGTTATATGCCGAAGGCTCTAGATGAGCTATTGGTACGAGTGGATGGTCCGTTAACCTTTAAACGGCTTCTTCTTTTCCTTGCTATTGAGCTAGCTTTTGTTGCGGCGTGTTAGAGTGTCCGCTTAGAGTACAAGAGGACCCGAGTTCGAAGTATTTTTCACGGTAACAGTTGGCGCCTTACGTAAATAACCCAAGTGTTTATAAGTGATAGCACCCTAAGAACGCCCTACAGACATTCACAATCTTAAGTTTATGTAGTAGAGGTATAATACGGATTATACGGCACTTGTTCTACCTTGCCATTGAGCTAGCTTTTATGGCGATGTGATAGAGTTTCCGCATAGGACACTAGAGAACCCCTAGTTCAAATCCCGTTCGGGGTGAAGGATTTTTCAAGGTTACACTCCCTACAATGTCCCCTTTCAAAAGACAGGAAATTGTTCTGGTCTAAGTTCTTATTTCACAGTCAGACAACTACTTTATCAAACAAAAGTTGCCAGCAGGTATGTCCCTGTTCTTAAAATTCACATAAGGAAACGTACACATTTAACTTCAAATGTAGGTCATATCATAGGCCCAACGTTTTAAAGATTATTTTTATATTAATAAATGCCATCTACATGTATGTTTTAAATATACATGCTGAAAAAGTGACAAGAGTGATTTCACATATATCAAGAGCACCACCTGCGGGCGCGTGACGCTCGTCTGATTTTATCCTTTTACGATTTATTTATTACCATTTTTAAGTAACAGTGTCCTTGACCTAGACCCCGAAACACAATCCCACAAAAGGTGTTCGTAAATAATTACTACAGTAGACACTAAGTTTGGTCACAATAATTTTAAATGCAGCATAAGATATCGTATTTTCCCCATTTTTCTATATTTAGAGAGACAAATACTTGACCTTGACCCCATGAGCCCCAAACACAATCCCAATAAAAGTCTGCAGGGGGGTGAACGTAGCCCCGTTTCTTCAGAGGGTTAAGCGACGAACCGGTATCTGCAGAGGAAAAATGGCGGATTGTGTTGTTTGAAAATGAAAGTAGAGCCATATTTTGACGTGTAAGTATACTTGTAGCATACTTTAAAATCTTTGAGTACTTTCATCAGGTGAAGAAATATATAGTCTTCAATCGGCTTGTCGTTTTAGCTTCGTAGGTGCCATACTTAGCCTGTTTGCTTGAACATTTTCCGCAACGATCGATGTTTACAAATGCAAAACGATCGACTCCCGGTATTCTTACGTCTTTTCCAAGGCAAAAACAAGGGCTTTGCACTTTGTTTTACAAGTTATCGTTGCAGCTATACCCACTGTAAATTGTTGTGGCGGTGACAGTGACTATATGGACTATATGGCCGAAAAAAAATAGTATTATGCACTTTTTGGTCTCTGCAGAGAGTATTACGCAAGTTTTGGTATCTGCATTCGTTCGTTTTCAATCGCTATACGTACCCGTTTGACGACTATTTACACATAATGTCCATTATACTCACATGTTTGCATGAACACGGCTATAAGCAGATTATAAGAACATTTTGAACTGAATATACGTCCGTTTTCTCATGTACAATATTAAAAGCAAAAATGTGTTAGGTACAAAATTTATAACATCCGTTGTAATATGTCATTAAATATACGTCTAATTTGTTTAGATATCAACAACATTCAGAGTCTTTTAGCACCTAAACAAAAAGTCTAGTGAAAACGTATTAGCGTTTTTAGGTCGTTATATACGAGTAATATTATTAATGTTCATCAGTAGGTATTATTATAGCCATATATCCAAATTATTAATATTTATTGTATGCGTTTCGGTGGATTATCGTATTATGATGGTGGACTATATATACCGACAAACTCAATGTCCACACAGTGAAATTATCAAAATATGTTATCCGTATTAACGTCAAAAGGTATACCGAGCGTAATGAATGCCGGAATACATATGACGATAGCGTCGTTAAAATGATGTCATGCTTGCGATGCTTTCTGAAGATGTTTCCCCCGATTTTGACACTTTATTGAAATAAACTGAACAAAAGTAAAGTTTGAGACATAAAATAACAGTCCTCGTGAAAACTCACTTTTGGTGCCCACTCGTGATCTTACATCGAAACCAACAATTATCCTCTATTTATTTTATGTGTTTCGGTGGATTATCGATTTATGATGGTGGACTTTATATATCGATAAACTCCCTGTGAAAGTTATCAATTGTTCTACCAGGATTAACATCTAAATGTATAATGAGCGTAATGAATGCCGGTAGCAGTCAAACAACGACGATGGCGTCGTTAATATGTGATGACGTTTTCGGCGATTTTCGGCATTTTATTGAAACTAAGTTAACAAAAGTATTGTTTCAGACATAAATTTAACAGAAAAATTGTCGGTATTGATGTAAATCATAATTTGATATTACACCTAAATCAACAATTATCCTGTATATCTTTACTTGTTGCAATAAACATCTGACATTGAAAATTCAAAACTGTTTACCTCACCCGCCAAGTCATTTACATGCATTTTGGACACCTAGTTACTCCAGACACATGTTGTTGCTCTACAATGCAAAATTGTGATGATGTATTTGGCTTAAAAATGCCTTCGCTAGAAACTGGTATTGTGATTAAAGCTCATGTAGCGATCGACAGGCTAAGAGACCTTGATATCCCTTTCGAGGTGTATTATAGCGTTGACTGATTGTCGAAGCAGGGATAAAGACTAACATTTTCAGCCTGGTGACCAACTGGACCATTAACTATTGAATCATGGTGGCCCAGAGAAAAATGTGGTTGTCCAACTATTTCAATAATACAATTACGCAAATTCATATCGGAAAATGTTTATTATGTTATACAACAAGCATACATGTACTTAATTAATTAACATTTATTTTCTCATTTAAGTGCAAAGTACACAGGTACTGTCACACTACAAGCACTTTGAACAATTCAACAGTCTCTGTTACACTTATCCAATGAATCCATCAACTTGGAAAATACTACATCCTCTTCTAAAACAGAATCAAGGTCAGAGTCAGAACTGTCAGTTTCATCATCAGATGAATAGTATTTCTCATGGCATCCTTCAGATGACATCGGTCTTGTTGAGTGAGAGTAGTAAACATTTGCAAATGTTTGTTTGCCTGCTTCTTGAGAGTTGATATGGTCAGTTTGACATTCTACTTCAGCGGTTTTAGAAGGCTGAGATATACCATTTCTGTCTGGTTCAGCTTTCTGGTTGATTGACTGTGACCTCAACTGTGGGACCTTTCTGTACTGGTTCAGCCTCTTGTTGTACTACCAAGAACTCAGCTGGGTTTCTCACTGACTTGTCATTGAATTTCATTCTTTTTGTTCTATTTCCATCACTATGCCACAAATAAATAGCATCTCTGTGGTTAAAGTTCTCAACATTTGGGGCATGTAACTTTGTAATTAAGAGGTCATTCAAACTACCCTGGTTTAAATTAGTTCTGATTTTGGTTTAAACAAGCTTCATCATGGAAAACCCCCTTTCTTTTTCAGCACTACTAGGACTCAAAGTCATTATAATATCCACAACATCTAAAATGTTCATATACTGGTGTCCATACACTTCATTGACTTCTTTCTATGAATCACATTTGACCATACTGAAATGTAAATAAGATATATGATAATTATCATTATCGACGAAGGGACTTTCTCAATTCTTGTTGTCATTTAATTACCATGGTCAATTAGATATAATTACCTAATTTGTACCTAACACATTTTTGTTTTTAACATTGTACATGAGAAAACGGACGTATATTCAGTTCAAAATGTTCTTATAATCTGCTTATAGCCGTGTTCATGCAAACATGTGAGTATAATGGACATTATGTGTAAATAGTCGTCAAACGGGTACGTATAGCGATTGAAAACGAACGAATGCAGATACCAAAACTTGCGTAATACTCTCTGCAGAGACCAAAAAGTGCATAATACTATTTTTTTCGGCCATATAGTCCATATAGTCACTGTCACCGCCACAACAATTTACAGTGGGTATAGCTGCAACGATAACTTGTAAAACAAAGTGCAAAGCCCTTGTTTTTGCCTTGGAAAAGACGTAAGAATACCGGGAGTCGATCGTTTTGCATTTGTAAACATCGATCGTTGCGGAAAATGTTCAAGCAAACAGGCTAAGTATGGCACCTACGAATCTAAAACGACAAGCCGATTGAAGACTATATATTTCTTCACCTGATGAAAGTACTCAAAGATTTTAAAGTATGCTACAAGTATACTTACACGTCAAAATATGGCTCTACTTTCATTTTCAAACAACACAATCCGCCATTTTTCCTCTGCAGATACCGGTTCGTCGCTTAACCCTCTGAAGAAACGGGGCTACGTTCACCCCCCTGGTCTGTATTTATATGTATTACACACTTAATAATTTATTTACATTATGTCAAATGTAATTAAAGATATCGAAGTATACATTTATTAACAATTTTATATTTATAGTTACAATGACCTTGACCCCAGGAGCCCCAAAACACAACCCCATTAACGATCTTCTTAAATACAACCAAAATGTGTTGACATTATGTCAACTGTGACTGAAGATTAACGGCTTTCCTATTTTAAATAACAGTGATCTTGACCCCAGGAGCCCCAAAACACAATCCTATTAAAGGTATTAATTAATACTTATTTTATGTTTTTCAGTGAATTATAGAGTTTTCTCAGTGAAATAAAAGTGATAATCCACAGTTTTGAAACAGTGGATTACCATTTTTATTTTTCACTGTTTTGCGCTCTTTTACCCGGATTTACGTCAAAAAGTATACCAAGCGTAATTAATGCTGGAAACCATGCGACGATGACGTCATTTTTTTCTGGTGACGTTTCCCGCGATTTTCGATATTTTGTAGAAACAAACTCAATAAAAGTAGAGTTTTAACCATAAAATAAACAGAAAAATTGTTGGTATCGGTGTAACATCACGTTAATTTCACTCGTGAACACCAAAAGCTGTTATTTTCACTCGTGGCTGCGCCACTCGTGAAAATATCACTTTTGGTGCTCACTCGGTGAAATTATAACATGATCTTACACCGAAACCAACAATTATCCTCTATTTCCTTTACAAAATATTGTGTGTGTTTGAAACGCTCTAAGTCAAGAAGGGGCAATAATCCAGACAAAATACATGACAGGGTTATGTAACTTGTAAAAATCTTTCCTTCATTCTGTTGTACATTTGATAGTGAACAGGTATTGATAGTGTCCATGTAAGTGACCTAAACGCAAAACTTAACCCACGCCGGCGACAACGACGACGACAACAATGAAGTGGCGACAATAGCTCGTCATTTTTTTTTTAAATCAGACGAGCTAAAAACTACATAAACTTTTGAAACAAATTATGAAAAACATACAAATTTGTGACATCTTAGGCGAAAACGGAAAGCGTTGCACGTGCTTCTCGGTCAGCGAAATAAAAATGGAACACAGAGGGAAATGTTCACATTCAGCTCGCACAGTTTCATTATACGGAATTTGATATTATATAGTAAGGTAATTTGGATTCTAAAGAGTCAAAACGTTATTTTG
The DNA here is from genome assembly GCA_022818135.1 of Saxidomus purpurata. Classification (NCBI taxonomy): domain Eukaryota; kingdom Metazoa; phylum Mollusca; class Bivalvia; order Venerida; family Veneridae; genus Saxidomus; species Saxidomus purpurata. The sequence continues at coordinate 43,366,597 of JAFMSR010000002.1, forward strand.
TGCCATAAACGGAACGTTAGCGGGATACTTTCGGATCAAAACCAAGCGATTATTTGTGTCGGTACCGAATTTTGAGCTGTCTACATATCATACTCGTTTTATTGTGGCCAGAAGCTATTCGCCTTTGAAATATACTCATTTCTGTTTGTCACTTTGTTGAATAAAATTGGTAATAAACTTGGTCTATGTTTACCACTGTGGAGTTGAATTCCTTTCATATGAGTCATACATTTGAATTTGGTTAACTGTAGCACGGGGTTTGAGTTTGATGCAGTTGGACGGAGCTTGAAGGGCCCAATTATGTTCTCAAAAGGAAAATCGGAAGTGAAATAGGTACGTTAGCTGCCATCAAATTAGGTGTTTTTTTCAATACAGTAGAGCGGGAGCCGAGCTAGAACAACTGCTTTAATTACCTTAATTACATTTATTCTTGAAAACACTTTAATATAAATGTTCAGATAACAATTTCATACCACTAGTCACCTATCACATTATGTGGCACTTTTTGTGGAACTATGCTATGTGCCGGAGTGTCTTATTACTAAATGTGCTCAAGTAAGTGCCAACTTATTAAACTTTTTAGTAGGAAAATAATTAGTAACTGATCTTTGTTTAAAGGTCATAATCATACATATTACTTCATGTCAAAAAGTCAGCAAAGACCTATGATCGACGACTCAATACTTCTTCTTGATTTGTTTTATCTTAATGTTCACCGTGATAGTTTTAGTTAATTTGGCACTCACTCACATTAGTTCATAGACATCTGCTGTATCACTGCCGCGCATAGTTACTACTAACATATTTTCTTGTGGATAAAAACGAACCGAATGACCGTTCTTTACTGTCCCGAATTCACCAAGTTTTGTGTTCTAGTACTTATTGATCTCCACAAATTTTGAGTCTCCCCATCCCGTGACAAATATGTTATCTCTCTCATCTACACCCACTCCCTGTGGATGTGGAACATCAGGGTCATTAAATGTTGATTCATAATTCCCCTGCATGTCAAGCGTAATCAAACCTTTGTCATAATCGGCTACGTGCATTCTTTTCCCGTCGGTGCTGATTGTGATATGTCGACAGTAACTAAATATTGCATTTCTTGATATGTCGGTTGTGAATTTGTGCAGCACAGTACCGTTTATATCACGAATACACGTTTCAGTTTTTTGTTTGCGAAATCAGTGAGTAGTAAAAAGCCGTGTTGCGTGAGACATGTGTCAACAACGTTACACGTGGTGCCATCCTTTTCTTGATTAACTTTAATTTCACACTGCCTGTTCACTTTATATACGGTGGTTAGTAACTTGATACGTCCAAATGACCTCAATTGTTGTAAATGTGTTTTCAGTTTTGAATCGGCAGTGAAAGAAACTTCAACATCCACTGCTTTCACAAGGAGACCTCGTACTTCTTTTGCTTTATCAATTGTTTCCGCAGCAAGTTTAACAGAAACAAACTCTCTGGCTTTATTTCCAGCAGACCTTTTTACTTTATCAGACAATTGTTGCAGATCACCCATGCACTTTGATGCTTCGTTGATATGGTCTTCTAATTCCGCTCTTATCTTTCTGTATTTTTTCTCTAAATCGTCTAAAGATTCATTTTCAAGTTTCTTTAACAAAACTTTCATCTCTTTTCTAAAGTGTGTAATAGAGTCAGTTGCTTTCTTCTTATGTTTCTCCAGGTCCGTCAAGAGACGTTCCTTACCTTCTTTTATATTCTCCATGGACGTTTTTGTTTCAGAAAGGTCTTTTTTTTTTTCCCCCAAAAAAAAATTTTAAAAAAAAATTTGACTTCCCCCGGGAATTAAAAAAAAAAAAAAAAAAAAAAAAAAAAAAAAAAAAAAAAAAAAAAAAAAAAAAAAAAAAAAAAAAAAAAAAAAAAAAAAAAAAAAAAAAAAAAAAAAAAAAAAAAAAAAAAAAAAGAATGAATGAATGAATGCATTCAGTTGCCTGAAGTTACAACACTTTGAAATACATTTTATTCGCTACTTATTCAACTGAATCAGCAGGGCGTTTTGACAGTGAATAGTTTATTAAAGGTGGATAATCAGAATTTAGCCATGTAACAGATTTGTTTGCAACTTTAACATCTGATCATTTACACTCATTTATGTTCACTTAGTGCTTAATTCAAGTAAGATTTTCACTGGAGGTATTTTTAAAATTTGATTTCCCTATCCTGGTTGCCCAACCAAGATAGAGTTATTTTATCATAAGTAAAAATTTGATACACATACTTTGCCTAAGAAAAGATATAAATATAAGACCTATTGTATTATATTTGTGAAATATTTGCATTAAAAGTCATATATTTAGATGGAATTCATTAGAAATGCAAGTTTGAAAAAATATTATTACCTCCCTTTACCTATCTTGGGTGCGCACCCAGGATAGATTGGAAATAAATGAATTCAGAAGCTACACGTAGTTTTAAAACTTGCATTTTGGTTCAGAATGTTAAAATATTTGTACATCTATCCAATTCAAATGTAAAAGTAGAAATTATATTGAAATAAAAATGAAATACTCAACGTTTTAAATACTTTCATGTTAAAGGGGAGTAATAACAAAATTTTATAAAAGTTAATAAAATGTATATTTTTGATAGAGATCTAACTCTATGTAATGGGTATTTTTGTTCATTAAATAAATCTCTAACAGAATATACAAAAAGTAAACATTGTCATAAAATGTTGCTTAAAAGTAATTGACCACCTTTAAACCTTTATTTGCAACAAAATACAAATTTATTTGACTACACAAGCGTTGTAAATCAGACTCAACTTGAAAGTGTTACCTGTGATTTAAAGCTACACATGTACCACAAACTATTTTCTCATGGTCCCTGCAGTACATATCCAGCAGTTTAGTGAGCTACAAAACTGAACTGAAAATGTATGGTTTGAACAAATTTAAATGTCATTCAAAAGTTATGGGATATGCCCATAAGGTTGATTGTATTGTGCAAATTAATTCGGATTTAACGTCACACCCAACAGCTGAGGTCATGTTGTGCGTCTACGATCTATGATGACGGTATCATAGGAATCAACACACACAAAAACGCAATGGTACAAAATGCGGGTCGATCCGAAATCAGACGACAACGACGACGCAATAGGGTCAAAATTAGACATATCCCATACCGGAAGCGTATTTTATCAACAATTTATCTTGCATTTCGAAGCGTTTTGAGAGGTTTTGAAATGTTGTTTTGTAGTAATTTGATCATACACATTTTAATTGCGTCACAGAAGACGCTCTTTGCTATTTTTGTTGCGTCATTGACAAATTGAGTGCGTCAAAACCGTAGAAAACGCGCTCTCGCGGAACACTGAATTTAGTGTATCCGGTGTAGCGATACGTATTTCACGGGTCTTATTTTTCTCATGTCACACCGGTCTGACGATTAAAACCGCGTAGGGAAATAGTTCTATACAGAACAGATACCTCGTTGATTTAAGTTACAAATTATAAGAAAAACAACAATATAGATCTAATATTATGCTATTCTGTAATGTTTTGATATTATTTAGATCTGTTACTATATATTGATTGTCGGGGTCCGTGCATGACCGAAAGGCGGAGCATTCCCAAATTTTTAAAACAGAGGACAGTAATATAGAACTACTTTTCGGTCGTATTCGACAAAAATTTGTGTTAAGAGTTCGGCCGTAAGGGTCTGAAATACTCTGTTAACTTTGGATACGATTGAATAAATCCAACCGATCCAAAAATCGTTATCAGAAAGTGTTTCTTGTTGTTTGCAATATCATTGAAAAAAAAATACTGAGCTATATTTATTAGCATTTACATTCGATTTAAAATGTAGGATTTATTTTCAAACAAATACTCGTAACGATCAATTATCCTTCGGTTAAGAGCTACACATTATAATTTAACATCCAAAGTGACAATGGGACTATAAGACTATGGATTTTTTTCATACTTCAGACTGATGCTTGTGCGTCCTGAGCAATTCCCTAAAGTCGCAACAACATGCATAAACTATGTATACTTTTACGAATCCCTTTTTAAGAAAGTTATCTAAATCGTCTATCCCAAGATTTACTCGTGCCATAACGCCACATGGTAAACACATCCGATAAATGCAATAGCAGATACTTCACTGATCATCACACAGTCCATGTAAGTAAAAAGTGACAAACTATATTGTAGGAAATGAGTTAAAACGAACTTAAACGAACTCCGTGTAATTTCATTCCAATAGATACCCACTGTCACAACATGTAAGTGACAATAGAATTCTGTTCAACAGCTGTTCGAAGTAAATTTTATCTACAACACTTGTTTCACAGTTTGGTCGTATACGCCTACATTTTATTTTCGGTGTCGGTTTTTAAAGAAGAGATTTGTGTGTCACGAACAAGACATGGAAAGCAACCACACATACGAATAAATTCCTTCTGGAAATTGTGATTTAAAAACGTATATATTATTGGATTGACACAGCAATTGCTGTATCCCACAAGCTGGAAAACCGCCATCTTGATTCTGAAGGCTTGAACATCTTCGTTTGAAAATATATAATATATCGAAAACGAGAAAAATGGTAACCACAGAATTGTGTATGCAAGCACGAGCACAATCAGTAGTTTGGTGATTTTCTTTTTGTGTGCAACACCTCTCGCAAGCTGACTTGGATTCTCTGACGCCGGAAACACCGACCTTTTGAACCAGAGACGATGCGCAATGGTTCCGTATGTAAAAATCATGATTAAAACCGGTATGACGTATAAACACACATATACAAACACAGAATATAACTGTCCGTCTGCTTTTCCACGCGGGTAGAATTCGGCGCACACCCAGCCGACACTGATCGCATTTTCCGTGACTTTGAGACGCTCGTCAAGCTTCTGGAAGACCAAATGTGGAGACAGCGCGCAGAGAGCAATTAACCACACGATAACAATTCCAACGATGGCAGACTTCTTGGAATGGATTTTTCTCGATAATTTTGGTTGACATATGACTATATACCTGTAAACAAGCGAGATGCAGTTTTTATGAGCATACAGGGTTATATTCATAATTGTGTTACTTCAATCAGAAAGATTTAAAATCTGGGAATTAAAATAAGAAGCAAATTGAAAAGAAAATTTAAACGGAAACATACAAATATGACCACAGAATTAACATGTTTATTTTTTAAGGGAAAAATTGATTAAAAATCAGTCATATTGCATTTACCTGTCAATAGCAATGGCAGTCAGTGTGAGAACACAGGCGACGATAGTAACGCCTTGTACGTAATTTGTAAATTTGCAAAGAAATTCACCGGCTGCTCCTTCCGCTAACCATTCATTTGCGATGACGAAACTCAGCTGAAAAGGCATGTTCAAAGTCGCTATCAGAATGTCACTTATTGCAAGGGAAAATATGTACATGTCGGTGACGGATCGGCGTATTCGGTGTCGGCCAATTACGGTGATGACGACGGCGTTTCCGACGACGGCGAAACTGATTATTAAACTGTATAAGACGATGAAAGTGATCACGGTTTTGTGTGGCAAAGGTTCCGGGAGTAAGTTTGATGGTTTAAGCAGCTCCTGTATAAAGTTAAAGAACTCGGGGTCCAAATTTGTCATGTTCACGGTGTTGGTCTGTGAGCATTGTTCCAAAGAAGAATCATTTATTTGTGAACTATTCCACATAGAAAATGGAAGACAGCTTGAATTCATCAGCACCGAGAGATTATGAAGTAAACCCTTAGCGTCGGACATCTTGTACAGTAAGTTTAGCTGCCCGTAATGTCAACCAGTTAACACCACAGCTTCACTCCGTCTGATGTTTCTGAATTGAAATGACTTGGCAGCCAATTGAAATCCCGATAAAAAATAATTCAATTTATCCATCAAAAAACATTGTCAACTATTATCTTGGTCCCTTTCGATTCCAACAACAGCCATGAAGTGCCAGCACGGTCAAAAGATACTTTATTTAGAATACACTTTATCCAATCCGACCTCCGCACTGTCTAATGTTTACAAAGTGGAATGAACTGTTTGCGTAGGATACAAATGGTATTATTGAAACAGTACCGTTTATCAGCAAGTCCATTTGTTTTATCCTGGAAATTGATAATGACCAAACGTGCCAGCATTTCCATGTTGCCTAGAAACGACAAAAAATATAAGAGCACCTCGTGCACGTTTCTGTATCAGATATGAAGTACTTAACCACTTTGACAAGTGTCTAGCATTGCAAAGTAATTTATACATGTAATAATATAGCTATCTAATATTTCTTTCTTCTTCTTAAAGTACTTGTAAACAAAGTTTTATTACAAACTACAGTTGGATATGACTTAGATTGGCGTATATTGAATTCTTCAAGGGTGTTGACGTAGTTATAACTGGGCGGGTTTGGCAATTTAAGTGACTTTCTAACCTGTAATAAGTGCTGCAAAGAAACATTTGCTTTTTATTGTAGTCAAGTGATAAATTGACATATCAGGCATGTGAAAACAGCTGGGGCACAATTACTAAAATATACGTTTTAGGTAAACAGCCCTCAGTGATCGGTGGTTGCCTGGTCACCGAGGAGAACGTGCTAGTCACGCCTCATGTAACGTTGTCAAACTACACTCCATAGCACTTTTTGTTTATCATATTTTACTAAATTGCAAATCAATTTCTAACAACTTAAATTAACCACTCCGAGACTCACTCTAAATGGAATAAACCTCAAAGAGAGAGAGGCAATGTGGCATTTCTCTATATCTGTGTCTTACATTCAGACACTAAATGGCACTGGTTGTGATCAAACACAGGACCTACCAATCCGGAGGTGAGCACGCTACCACTGCAGAAAGGTGGCTCCACAGTGATTTTGGAACTAAACTAGAAGTATCTTGGGCAAAAATATTTCAGGTCTCATTTTCCGAACATTTGGGACCAACAGGACCTTACATCCCTCACCATAATGAAAACACAGGATGGGCCAGTTCATACCCGGCAGTCCAGAGTTATCGATTTGCTAAATATGTGACAGTGTGATTTATATTTCTTTCCATGGCTTTCTATCCATACATGAAGCTTTTTTCCTTTGCTTTTTTTATCAAATAAGATAATTTAGTTCGCAACAGACTACGAGGCAGGCATAACACTGATGAAGCTTGGGACTGTTTGGCTCAGGTAAATTATAAATCTGCCGCAAATGTGGTAATATCATTACATATTAAGAGCGACAAAGAAATCAACAGTGAAGACAACAAACAGTTCAAAGGCCATATAATTGTATTTTATTTACAAGATTATAAAGTAAAACATGAAGATATCAATAGAATTGAAGCAATTCTCTTAAAATTCATTGAACATAAGCAAATTGCATGCTATAAATAAATAGCAAAGATTCATCAGAACCCTTCAAATTTAAATGAAACGTTGAAGTTTTCCGTCAATGTTCACACTTTTCCGTCAATGTTCACACTTTTCCGTCGTTGTCTACACTTTTCAGTAAATCTTCACACTTCTTTGTCAATGTCAACATTTATATTCCACTTCCATCCCACAGAATGGTTTTCATTCTGCAAACCTGATTTTAGGGCCTCTCTCTATTAGTTTTTATTTAATATATCTGAATAGACACAACAATTATGTGTTGAAAACGTAAGTAGTCTTTGATATTTGCAACAATTTCCATCAACTGCTTCAGTGACTTTTTTTTTCTGGCACACCCACTCAGAAAACAACCATGCCAGGATCTTTTACAGTCTGACAAAGTTCTGCCATTTATGTTTATGAAGGGACTGCTTTAAAAGTGAAGTCTATGTTGGGCCTCGCCAACTAGGCAGATTTCTGCAACTTGCTGTTGTTTTTAGATGGGTGGACAACATATGAAAAGTGATCAAGATATTTCATTTTGACACCTTTTCTCACAAGAGCTAAAATTAGAACTGGTGTGTATGTAGTCCACCAATAATGTATGAAATTATTTAAACACACAAGTGAACCTTGTGCAGTTTGATTTCCTAACGGTACAGTGACTGCATTAATAACAAAACTGTGTCAGTTCTAAAAATAACCTCAGCTTCAACCATGGAGTTCTTGCATTTTTCTTTGTTTTTTCCATTTCTAGCGTAATGAAATATACATTGCAAACAAGTAAGTTTCTGCATTATATATATCTTCCTATGTTTTAATGTAGATAGAAGTCTTAAAAGTAATATTATGACATTATGATTTTACAAACTATTCTTCATTTTTATGACTAGTGTATGTAGGCCGTCGAGACACATGCTAGTTTCCTTAACTTGTCTGTTTCGCTATCCGTCAAAGCATGGTAGATTAAACAGTTTTTTAAAAATAATATCTGAACAACTTAAGTGAACAAGCAAACAGAGATAAAATTAGCATCACCATTGTCAGATTTAAAGAATGTATGGTTACACATTCTCCACCTAGCACACTGCAATTGCCTTCATTTTACCTTCTAGTAAATAAAACCCGCAAAATTTGACCTCATAGAGGCTAACAACAAAATGCATTTCAATTTAATGCATAAATTTCAGCGTACATGCAGTTATTTATAAAGTTAACTTTTTTTTTCCAGTTAATAATATTAGTAACCAGGTATAAATTGAATCAACATTTTCAGTAAGCAAAGTATGTACGTTAATAACATTAAATATGACCAAAAGCTGGATTTTAGAACCTTATCATTTTAATAATCTACTTGTCAATAATAAGACATTTGCTTTCATTTACTCTGGTTATAATCCTGTAGTCGGTGACCAGTAGTCTGTATTTGTGCAGTGAAACCTTTTTTTGGATCAGTGAAGTTTCATATGCAATACTGTACACTTGGTAAATTTTGTGTGATGAAAATATCAAGATTTCACAGCAGACATACTTCAGAATTTTAGCAGATTTAAACATTGTGAAAGAAATACTCTCTTATAATGAATCTATGCGAAATGGATCTTTTTTGGAGTTTTTTTATTATAAATAAATAGTGAAATAAGGAAAAATAGTGGAAACTAATTCATCTTGAACTGTATTTAATTTACAGTATATAAAATTAACTTCACAATTTCAATAAGGGACATATAATCAAATATCTCAGTATTTACATTTAATATATATTCCAACTGAAGTTAAAATGGTAAATTTTATTAGACAAGACCAAAAAATTAGTTTTCATTGGTACAACAGCAACAGTTATAACTTTGAATCAGCAATATAAATTAACAGTTAAACAAAGAGGGCCAAGATGGTCCTATAATGCTCACCTGGCTACCATTGGCTAGAATATAAGGTCATAAATAGCAGACAGTTAAACAAAGAGGGCCAAGATGGTCCTATAACGCCCACCTGGCTACCATTGGCTAGAATATAAGGTCATAAATAGCAGAAAGGGTCAATTTTGACCTGGGGGACGTGATTTGAACATTCTTGGAAGATGTAACAGTAAACTAGGCAACAATACAAGCCAAATATCTAAGCTTAGGCCTTGTGGTTTAAGAAATAAAGATTTTAAAAGTTTTTCCTATAAAAGCGTATGTGAAATCAAGAGACCTGTGGGCGGGGTCAATTTTGAGCCGGGGGTTGTAATTTGAACAGTCTAAGTAGAGGTCCACTAGGCAATGCCACATGCTAAATATCTAAGCTCTAGGCCTTGTGGTTTCAGAGAATAAGATTTTTAAAGTTTTTCCTACATAAGCCAATATAAAAACCAGCGACCCCCAGGCCAGATCAATTTTGACCCAGGGATCATTATTCAAACAATCTTGGTAGAGGTCCACTAGCCAATGCCACATGCCAAATATCTAGGCCTTCCTGTTCTTGAGAAGAAGATTTTTAAAGTTTTTCCTTACCATTGTCATGGCAACCACAGTTCTGCATGGAATGGAATTATTTGAACAACTATGCAAATGCTTCATGCAAGGAACATCCCTGCCAAATTTTATCATCATTGGCCTAGTGGTTTCAGAGATGTTGTTTGAAGGAAAATATTAATGGACGTACGAAGTACGGAAAGCGATCCCAAATAGTTCACTCTGGCACTTTGTGCCACGTGAGCTAAAAAGGCATACTTTTAGTATGCATGTTTAAGGCATAAATCATATTTAAACTGCTACAATTAAATTATTTTATAAAATACTGGCCTGCAGAGTGAGGTTACTATCTCACTACCATTTTTAAGCTATCACTCTGGATGGACAAAAAAAAGGGTAAACAAGAGCTGTCCCTCATAAGTGACAATTGCCCCCAAAAGAGGTATCTCATAGTCTGTGTTTTCTCCAAGTGCTCCACAACTGTGCAATGCAATTTTAAAATCCTTCCATGCATCACAGTTACCATGCATACAGTATGCCAGTACCTTTAAACTTCAAGTGTGACCTTCACTTTTGAGGTAGGGACGTTGTTCTTGCATGTGACATATCATCTTGATGTGCTAACATTTGTGCCAAGTTATTTTAAAATCCTTCAATGCATGACAAAGTTACAGCCCGGACACGAAAAAATGCAAGGACGGACGGACGGCGAGATTTTAATGTGCCCACCTTCGGGGGCATAAAAAACAATAAACCTTCACCTCTGAAAGGAAAAATAACATTTATTCCATCTCAGTAAACTTCGGTGTTCTCTGATTACCATATCTGAAAAAGGTGCTCGCAGGGGGAAAAATAGAAACATACCACAAACCAAAGACATTTTGTGCACCATCAAAAAAGTAAAATCAAATAAATCTATACCCAGTGCAGATTATGATCAACCTACAACTCTGTACTGTTCACTTTTCAGAAAATAGCCAGTGAAAAGCCCTTTGAACAACTAATGGTTTCAAATTGAAACACGGTCTAGCCCATCATTGAAATATAGCTAGGTTCGAACTAAACTGTTGTAAACTGATAGTGTATTTATTGAACAGAGATCAGTCAAACCTACTGGCAAGAAACTAAAGTGAGTCTGGTATTCATTCTAAAAACGTCACCATGATACAAACTTCTTACCTTGTTTTCATCATCATTCATTTTTTGCCATTTCTTTCATTTACTTTATACCCCAAAAAGCAAGTTCAGTAATTCCTTTTTAGACATTCTATTATGTCAGAAATATGCACCGAACAAAAAGTATCATATGACAAACCAGTCAGAAATAATCATTTAATCACCTCTTTTGAAACAAGATTGCAACTTTCAACAAAGTAAACAAAATTTCATTTACTTGAAAATTCACAGGATTTCATTGTCCTGCAAGAATGGTTTCATTTTCCTGATAAAATAACTAACAAGTAGTTGAATAAATAGTTTTCTTCTTTGTTCTATCAATATGTACAAACACAAAAAAAATCAGTATTAATATTGCAGTACAAGAGCACTTAGATTATAGCACTCCAAAATGTTTCATCTTAACAGCTAGACAGGGAATGTAACTCCGCAAAAAATGCAGTAATTCACCCTTAAACTGAAGGAAAAAAACGAACCGAATTACAAAAATAAAAATATGCCATTTTTCTTCATAAGAAAAAGTTGCTCCTCAGTATAATTGTTTTTTCTTCTTCTAGATTATGTTCTTTATCTCTGCCAATGTTATGAATGATCTGCCATCTTCCTTTATGTTTTTTATTTTGTGTACTAACTGAAACTAGCCGTGCAGAAACGAATAATATCCTAATCAAGGTCAACTTGTGACAAGTTTCTCTGTTCAGTACTTGGTGTCATTGGGGTCATCACAGGGGTCATTGCCGGCGTCGTAGGACCATTCTCATCTCCTTCTTCACCAAGCAAACTTTGAATCAAATTACCTGAAACACAAACACCAATAGATAGCTTTAAATTGACATAATTTGCATGTAAATGACATGCCTTCCTTGTACACTTTGACCTTCTACAATACACTTTTTATAGTATTACATATTGGAACCATTTCATTAGTGTGTCAATTATTTACAGGTGGGCAGTTTACTTAATCATTTATTCCTGTAAAGGCCCAGTACTAGACTCTCACTCTCAGTGAGTAACTACCAACTTTCTCCTATAAAGAGTCGGGTCAGCAGCGAAGCTCGAACCTATGAGCTTCAGTCAGTGAGAGGCCAAGTGATTTCAAGCAGCGACCTTAACCTCACAACCACATGAATGGGTAATATTGTTGTTTATACTGGTCTCAAGATAATAGATTTTTTACAGAGCGTAGTTAAAAACCTACAATTAGTTTAGTTTATACTAATTTATTTCAGCATGATTGTGAACACAGCTTGTAGCTTATCAAGTCTCTCAAGTCCGCTTCCTTGAACTAGATGCCCACGTGCAACATGTCGAGCCCGCCATATGTCAAAAGGGCTAACTCCTTACCAAGAAGAGATGGGTCAAAATACACCTAAATATTGGATGTAACATGCATGTTGTACCACAGAAAAGTGGTCTCGATTTTTCTCTACGGCCAGTAATAAAAAAGTTACAATATAAGCTATTTATAGTAATAACAAAGGGAAGTAGTTCTAAAAACAAGGGTAACCCATGGTGGTGAGCATTTGTACTAAGTAACATCAAAATCCCTTCATTCATAAAGAAGAAATGCTCCAGACAAAGATATTCTCAACTTTGAACTTTAACCTCCAAGTGTGACCTTGACCTTAACCTAGGGACCTGGTTCTTGCGCATGACACTCCGTCTCATGATGGTGAACATTTGTGCCAAGTTAAATTAAAATCCCTCCATGCATGAAAAAGATATGCTCCGGACAAAGTCATCCTTGAATTTGACCTTTAACCTCCAAGTGTGACCTCAACCTTAGACCTAGGGACCTGGTTCTTGCGCATGACACTCCGTCTCATGATGGTGAACATTTGTGCCAAGTAACATCAAAATCCCTCCATGCATGAAAAAGATATGGTCCGGACAAACGGACGCACACACGCACATACACCGAACCGCCAAAAGTGACGACTAAGTCGAGCTCAGCGCAAGCGGGCTCAACAAAAACCAGTGGAGCTTGAACCCGCAACCTCTGGGATGAGTGGCATACACCTGAACCTCTACACCAAAATTTAAGCAAATTTTTGCCAAAACCAACACATTACATTTTCTAGAGTTAGTAAAGAGACAAGAAAGATTCAAAGAAATGTTATTATTATTGAACACAACTCAGTTGCAGACCTGTGCCATGTTGGTACTTGGGTTGTCTGTAAGACAAGATTGATCTTGACAAAAACTGGTCTAAACAAAGGTGTTACATTGTCTTGACATTGCAGACACAAATAAGCTAACAAACAAAATATATTTCATATTTCACCACAAGTTTATTTTGATGCTAAACATACCCTAAATACATTTTAGCATTATTCCTGCATGAAATGTATCTCTGCATAGAAGTTAGCAAGTAGAGGTGTAATAGTATCGAACAATCACTGGCAGCGTGTGCTTTACGTGTTATCAGGATAAAATAATGGCTCATGAATACCATTAATTGGGTAAATTTTGTGCGACTAAAATTTTGCTATTTGTGAGCACATGCCTGATCACAAAGTGGGAAATTTTAATCATCAGAAATATTTACCAATTTACAGTCCTGTCAAACCCATGTTTATGGAAATGATACTGATTGAGAAGACAAAATATCTTTCAACAATAAGAATAAATCTTAAAAGAAAATTGCAATAACAACAAACTTGAGCAAAATATCTGTAATATCAAAATTATACATAGTTTCAGAAAACTTAATTCCATTTTCTTACCGAAGAAGCCACTTTGAGACTGTGACTTGGGTGCTGGAACACCAAAAAATAGCTGCCCAATTTTGTCCAGATACTGAAAATACATACAAATCAGTTTTACATATAAATCAATTGCTACCATTACTATAAAAACTAGAACTGTCACAAGAGTGACGAATTATACCCCCACAATACAGCTTTGTCACAGAAGTATGGCAACCATAAGAAAGGAATGGCCACAAGGACATAGAGTTGAGTTATTATACAATAACTTGTGTAAATGAGACCTTGACCTTTGACCTACTGACCCTAAAGTCGAACTTGACCTGTATTTTATGATGTTACAGCTGTGTACCAAAAATTATTTAAATCGGTCAAGTCTTTCATGAGACACGATGTTTTACATTTCAGAGTCACTGTGACCTTGCCCTTCGCCCTCCTCCCCCAAAAGCCGAACTCGCCCGTATTTCACCCCCCCCCCCCCCCCCCCCCCCCCCCCCCTGATGTTACAGCTGTGTACCAAAAATTATTTAAATCGGTCAAGTCTTTCATGAGTTATCATCCGGAAACTGTTTTACAGTTCAGAGTCACTGTGACCTTGACCTTTGACCTACTGACCCCAAAGTCGAACTTGACCTGTATTTCATAAAGTTGCACGTGTGTACCAAAAATTATTTAAATCGGTCAAGCCTTTCATGAGTTATCATCCGGAAACTGTTTTACAGTTCAGAGTCACTGTGACCTTGACCTTTGGCCTACTGACCCCAAAGTCGAACTTGACCTGTATTTCATGATGTTACAGCTGTGTACCAAAAATTATTTAAATATGTCAGGCATTTCATTAGTTATCATCCGGAAACCGTTTTACAGTGCAGAGTCACTGTGACCTTGACCTTTGACCTACTGACCCCAAAGTTGAACTTGACCTGTATTTCATGAAGTTGCATGTGTGTACCAAAAAATTATTCAAAAGGGTAAAGTCGTTCATGAGTTAACATCCGGAAACCATGAAAACCAACAGACTGACCGACCGACCGACAACCTGACAAACAAACCGACAAGCTCACTCCTATATACCTCCCCCCAAACTTAGTTTTATGGGGGTATAATAACTGTTTTGTAATTTTGATATTTGTGACTGTATATACGGTTTTTAATGGTCGCAAATATTTTTAACCCGCACCATTCCCGACGGCAACACATCTCAATTTTTCTTTTTTTTTATTATATTTTTTTTATATTTTTTTTTTTTTTTTTAATAATTTTTTTTTTTTTTTATAACCCAAACCGTATAAACAGTCGCAAATATCAAAATCACTAAAAAGTTATCCCTTTTCTTACACACAATGTGTCTAAATGCGATAATTAAAACACTGTTAGAATTTTGTGACTATATATACGTTATCTAATAGTTGCCAATTTAAATGACACAACCAATCAGAAATGATGTTACGTCAATAGCTGCGTTAGAATATAAACTGAAGTAAACAAGTACTGCAGAATATGCAGCTTTGGACCAATTATGTATAAAATGTAGGTAATTTTAGCTTTAATAGACAATCTACCTAGAGTGATGCAAGCAATACAAACAGGAGTCCCCTACCTGTTTAGAGGCTAGTCACTATGAAATATATTTATTCCACAGTTTCTCATAACTACAACAATCTCTTAGCCTCGAAAATCTAAAAAAGTTGAATGATATTAAAATCCTAGTGTTCCACACACCAAACATAAGTAGTGGGCCTTGATAGCTAAGTGGTTAGGGAACTTGCCTGCAGAACCAAAGGAAAACCTTAAGTTCCATCTTGTTAAACTGGCAGGTGAGTCATAATAGGTACTGCTCTAGATTTAATCATTTTGTCTCCAGTTTCTAGCTCTATAAAACATTTGATATAGGCCAAAGTGATCATACCTCTTTGTACGTAGGATCTCTGCTAATAGATGCTTGGTATTTTTCACAAAGTACAGCAAAAACAGCTAATTTTCCACTGAAATAAAACATAAACACTATTCAACTGAAAGTGCAAAAATTGAGAATTCTTGAAAAATAATAAGCAAGTGTACAAGACATTTTTGGTAGTTACCCTCTCAAATTTTGAAAATTTAAGAATATCAAATGTTTTCCACACTGTAGCACAATTTCCCTTGAGATGTAACACCTATTTTAGCAGCACATTGTATTTTAGTTATTTACAGGTGGGCAGTTACCTAAACAGACAGAACTAGTGTTAGATTACCATCCTCCAAAAGAAACTACCAACATTTTCACATAAAAGTCAGACTTGGTAGCAAGGCCTAAACCTATGAACCTCAGTCAGTGTTAGGTTTAATGATTTAAACCAACTTTAAGAAATTATTTCTGTAACTTGAATCCAGCTTAAAGCATTTAGAAACAGACAGATTCATGATAAATTGAAACTGGAAATTGGGAAATATTTGCATGATGAAAATTTCTAGATTTGTGTGCAGACGGACTTATTCACGAATTTTATATTCACAATAGAAAAATTCTTTTCATAGTAAATCTATAAGAAATGAATCTTTTGTGAGATTTAAAAAAAAAAAAAAAAAAAAAAAAAAAAAAAAAAAAAAAAAAAAAAAAAAAAAAAAAAAAAAAAAAAAAAAAAAAAAAAAAAAAAAAAAAAAAAAAAAAAAAAAATCTAAATTAGCAAAGTGGGGAATTTACCAAAATTAAATCATCGCGAATATTAACCAACTTACAGTACTTAGCAATACCAAGCTTTGACTGAAACAAAAATTAACTGCCACTCACCCTTCTAATGATAACAGTAAAAACCAGATAAAGTTAAGTAAAGGTGTTATATAAGGAGGTCCTTCTTTGACATCTGGATGTTGTTTTGTATACGTTACAAATACTACATGAGCAGTGTCTTTATTCTGAAGACATAAAAACCTGAAAATAGATATTACAAAATAATTTATCTTTTATCAAGTACTTTTGGGAAATGCAAGAATGAAAATGTTGCATATAAAAACAAGACATTACAATGTCACTGTCTCTTATAATTTGCAGAGAATCATTTAAAAATCTGCCTTTATTGAATAGAATGACAGAACTGTATGGTTTGGCCCTCTGAAATCCAATGTGAGCCTTAGTAGTTCAGACTTTTGGAAAAACGTCATTTAGTCTCAAACTAGAACTGTCACAAGAGTGATGAATTATACCCCCACAATACAGCTTTGTCACAGAAGTATGGCAACCATAAGAAAGGAATGGCCACAAGGACATACATTTCAGTTATTATTAGGGCTGTAACGATACATTCGAATATTCGATTTAGTCGAATATAGTTTTGTCCGAATTGTATTCGTTATTCGCCATGTGCCGAACCGAATATTTACGAATATAGATGAAAATTGCATGATTTAAACTAAAATCATTTGTCTGTATGAATTTACCTAAAACATATGAAATCTACTGAAAACGCTTCCGTTTCATAGCGCATTTTGCACTATTTTTCGCCCGAATACCCCACCCACAACAGTTGTCAGATATTTTCACGACATTTATTTAATAAGTCGTCGGGCCGATATTTGATGTTGGTTTACAATTGAATAAATGATTTTCATAACTTTCTTGGTTTTAAACTGACTGAATTCATTTAAATTTTACATTCAATTAAAATTTGATATCAACAAGTGGGAATTCCCATTTTACGACATCCAAAAACCGTTTACATCAACAACATGTCTTGCATCGAGAACCGTTGAAATCGTAGATCCTCTTTACTCTATAGTCGTGTCTAGTCATTTTTTACTTAACAGTTCTAGTCATTTGAACCCAGAGCTCTTTAAGTTACATGTTTACTCAGTGTTTTTTTTACGTTTGAACAGTATTATTTCACAGTAATTTGAGTACAAAGAAAGTACTATTATCTAGTCAGCAGACTGTAATATATTGTTGGCAAAAGCCATATAATGTTCACTTGTTAAATGATTTTAGTATGGTATTCATATTCATGAATAAATATTCGTATTCGTCACCCTGTATTCGTGATACGTATCGTATTCGCCCCTTAGTGTATTCGTTACAGCCCTAGTTATTATATAATAAGTTGTGTAAATGTATTGTTTTAATAGCACACAAAATATGTAAGGTTGGAAAGTATGGATTATTATTAAATTTAATAGGTTTATTTCAAACATGTTAATATCACTAACCTCCCTATCAAATTTCATGATCCTAGCCCCAAGCGTTCTTAAGTTATCATCCGGAAACCGTTTAACTGTTCCGAGTCATGTGACCTTGACCTACAGACCTCAAAGTCAAGCCTGACCTGTATTTCATGATGTTACACCTGTGTACCAAAAATTATTTAAATAGGTCAAGCCTTTCATGAGTTATCATCCGGAAACAGTTTTACTGTTCAGGGTCACTGTGACCTTGACCTTTGGCCTACTGACCCCAAAGTCGAACTTGACCTGTATTTCATGATGTTACAGCTGTGTCCCAAAAATAATATAAATCGGTCAAGTCGTTCATGAGTTATCATCCGAAACCGTTTTACTGTTCCGAGTCACTGTGACCTTGACCTACAGACCTCAAAGTCAAACTTGACCTGTATTTTATGATGTAACACCTGTGTACCAAAGATTATTTTAATCGGTCAAGACTTTCATGAGTTATCATCCGGAAACCGTTTTACTGTTCAAGGTCACTGTGACCTTGACCTTTGGCCTACTGACCCCAAAGTCCAACTTGACCTGTATTTCACGATGTTACAGCTGTGTACCAAAAATTATTTAAATTGGTCCAGTTGTTCATGAGTTATCATCCGGAAACTGTTTTACTGTTCAGGGTCACTGTGACCTTGACCTTTGACCTACTGACCCCAAAGTCGAACTTGACCTGTTTTTTTTTATGTTGCACCTGTGTACCCAATATTATTTAAATCGGTCAAGTCGTTCATGAGTTATCATCCGGAAACCATAAAACCAACAGACCGACCGACCGACAGACTGACCGACAAACCAACAAGCTCACTCCTATATACCCCCCCCCCAAACTTCGTTTTGTGGGGGTATAAATATAATAGATTAAGCTTATCATGGGTGGTGCCTAGAGACAGATTAATTTAAGTTAAAGGTAAAAGCACTGCTTTACATACCAAGTAACTTTGCAGTACTTACTGTAACACAGTTTGTGCTATAAATAGATCAACTTCTGAAGGGTACCCAAGAGTTGTGTGGTACTCTATCAACATTGTTGCCAGATTTTTACCATCTGAGGAATGTAGGTAATGATATCTAGCCTGAACATAATTCTTCTCTGGAATAAAATAATACAAAATAGTTTTGACTTTGAACACATTAATTTTCATGACTTTCCTTAAAGAAATTTGCATACATTTTTGTGTAGGAAGTGACTGATTCAGTTACCCAGAATTTTCATCGCGGCAGCCGGCTCCGTATTTCTATTATAATGTGATCATATACTGATTTCTCTTTATTTTTTTCACTGTCATATGATATTTATTTATTTCAGAGATGCAACAAGTGCACTAAGCTGTATTACCACACAAACTGGAATGTTGCCTGATTCAAACAGTCGAATTGACATTTTAAGAAAGCTTAATTTAATAGATTTATACTTCTTTTTCGCACAAACTTTCAAGCACACGACCTGAAATAAATCTGATATCAATAAAACTCCTATTCAAGATCGAGCCTGTGTAACTCCGTATAGAATAAAGTGCCGTCTACCTAGACCAAAAGTCTGGCTACCTAGCCACTGCCTTTTATGTATTACATGATGTTTCAAACAGCATCTGCTGTACAGCAGCTACACAGTAACTATTAACCATGTAAATGGTGTCTTCAAACAGAGAAATAAGCAAGTTTCCAAATAAATTGCTAACAGTTTCAAAGTTCTACCTCTATTTTCTCAAACCCATGACCCTCAATCAGTTGAGAAGCTTAAAAATTACAACCACAGTGGAACCTACAAAAGAAACCTACCCTGCCAAAAAAGCATGCCACACTTTTTATGCAGTTCCGGATGTCCAGCCCGACACTCTGGTACAACCTTTATTGTCCAACGTAATGCAGCGTTCAGGTAGTTGTGTCTATCCAAACATTCACTGTCCATAATCCTCAATAAATCCACAACCTTATCTGGTGAAAGGTTAAAAGAATGGTAAATGTTATTCTGTACATCGCTTCATAATTTATACTGTATCTCATGAAGTTAGTTTACTGTAAAAGTCATTTTTATTTTTGCTAATTTTCGCAAATGAAGCACTTTCCAATTCATCAAACTCACTAAAATAGCAAACAATCAAGGATTTTATATAAAATAGTGCTCACTCTGAACTAAAAACCATGCAAATAGAAATTTTGAAAATCACGAAATAACTCGCGTATTTAAAGACTTGCAGTATCATCATGTGTAATGTATAAGTTCATTTTGCAAATGCCTGTTAAATTAAACAAAATCAGAACAATTAATTTCTTATATGACTTAAATTGTTTGCAACAAACCGATTAAGCAACAGTTTTACAAAAGTTCATAGCAGAATATCAGATTTTCTAAGTACCTGTACAATACAAATACATTTGTATAAGTTTTAGCAACTTAGATTAATATCTCTCTCGACTAAATCCAAATGGAATCAACCCTATAGACAGGGGCAACATGAAATTAATGTGTCATGCCAAGGCTAAGGACACTACAACCTTGGCACTGGTAGGGATCAAACCCCGGACCAAGAACCCTGTAACCATGATACGAATACTCTACCACCGCCCTACTGTAGCTCCACAGAAAACTTATATCAGAATGAACTGTTCACCTGTACTCTCCTCCGTTATAGGTGTCTTTGCTGTATTGTAGACATCAATCAGTAGTAATGCTAAATCACTGCCACTGCTATACTGTAAAAATGGTGAAACAAACAGGTGACTAATACATGTACATCTACTTAAAAAGAAGCAACGTTACATTGTACAAAATGTATGTGATTTCTGGTTAATATGGTTGTGGCTATCACATCATGCTTCCAGAGTAATATCACAGTTCGCATCAGTGCAAGTCTTGGTAGTAATTACTTTAAGAGCCAGCAAAACTAGAGAATTAGTTCTTCAATAATACACCGTCATGCAAAAACCGGTGTCTCCTACATTTAGAATTGTAGTACAATGAAAGGATGCGTCATCATTACTGAAAACAAGCAGCTAGCTTTTATGTTAGGCCTGTCAAAGTTGTCTTCGGGCAAGAAGAATTCTATATGCAATTTATAGTGATTATCAAAATAGTGTTTTAGATTTTTGAATTTCCAATCAAAGATAAATTCCTTGACATTTTATAGTTCAAAAGTCAACAAAGCCATTGACCCATTAGGTGGTGGCTAGTTACAGTACACGCAAGGTGTTTTTTTCAAATGTCACCCATCACCGTGATGTCCAGCCATCGTGACCACGCGAATTTGGTCACCAAGATGCCCCCCTGAGTCACCCGTCACCGCGAATTAGCGTGTCCATGCAGTGACTGGTCACGGTGTGGTGTGTGTCCACATTCGGTCTAGACTTGAATATTTGTTATGTTTTTTTACTGATTAACTTTAAATTATCGATAAAAAAATAGAAAAATAATTGTAATTCGATGTTTTTCGAAACTTCCCAACGCCCAAATCTCACAACTGAACCTTGCGGTACACCAAATATAGCAGACGGTAATTTTGTTTTGGAAACACAACTTTCGGAACTTTTTAATATAAATCTAGATCATTTTTTGCATTTGAAAATAAACGAGCATTGGACAATAATTATTACAATAATTTAAATATTTACGCACTTTTGATGCATTGTCTGTCGACTTTCGTAAGACAAGAGATACTCACTCAATATTGACAGTTATCTTTCAGAAGTAATTGTGTCAAATAGCTTGGGTTTGCAAACAATTTTTTGAGTTAAATATGTCATCCTTTATTACAGGCAATATTTTTCACACCCACCGTGATTGACAAAAGGCAAGTTGGGAATAAAAAGATTGTCCAATTACGGCACATTGTTTACGTGAATTATTATTTTAAATCTACTTAAACGTGATAAATATAAGATCAGGTAGGAAAGAAAACATTTTGAAACAATTATATCTAAAAATGATGGTTTTTTACACAGTGATACTCGAGCGGCAATTCGGAACAGAAATACCGCGGCGACGATGTGCTAATAATAGAGACCGTAGATGAAAAATAGAAAGTATTTACAGAAATTGATGTATTCTACATTTTGTACATCAATAAAAATAATAAAATAATTGTAAAATACTTTATTTCAGTCGAGTTGGTCACCGCGATTCACCGCGACCGGTCACCGTGAATCACCGTGACCGCATATCTCAGCACATCGTAAATGGTCGCGGTGGCCGTTTAGGTGACCAAAACTTTTTTAGGGTGACCATGTCACCGTGACTGGTCACCCAGAATGAATTTCTGTCGCGGTGACTGGGTGACATTTGGAAAAAACACCTTGCGTGTACTGTATTACAGATGAATGTTTATTTAAACATACAACAAACCTGTTTATGGTGTAAGAGTGTCTGCGCTCCTGTATACAGAAGATCTATGGCTTCAGCGTACTTCTTTGCACCATTATATCTACAAAACAAGATATACATTAGTCATTTATCCATTATAACATGGTAAGTTATCAGTATCTTTAAATAAAGCTGTTACATCTTCTACATTTTTCAAAATTAAATGATATTTTATGACCCCGAAGCACAGTCTGGCATGACTTACAATTATAGAATATTATAGATCTTGATTTAAACATTAATTTTATACTCTTTATACATTTCTAACATCCAGCAGGGCACACACTGGGCTGAAAAAAGTTGGAGCCACTTTTTTTCGGAGTGATAGGGAGGGGTATCCACTCCTGTGGCGTGGCGCAGCAAATATTTTATACTTTCCAAAGGCATATGGTGATATTCTAGCTATACTTTTGGGGCCTTTGAAAGACAGTGTGTATACCTTTGAAGCAAGTTGTAGTCCTGTGATTTTTAATTTGCTAAAATCAATACAGGATTACATTTCAAATTCAATCCTTACTTTTAAACACATACAAACTATTCTTTTTTTAAAGATGTTGCCTGGTTTATGAAAGCTTGTATACCTTGAAAGCAAGAAGTGTATTAAAATGTTGTCCTATGTTGGATAAGATATGTGATATATGATAAGACAGCGGTGACAATGTTTGCAAAATCATCAAAGTGTTCATTATTTCGCCGATTTGTTTATTAATTGAATGATTCTCTGAAATTAAAGACATCTAATCAGCCGTAATTACAACTAGGGATCACGTTTGAGTAGCTCTGTTTTTCGTAAACACTGACAATGTTTTCGAGTGTCGATCTCGATACGGCACCGCCTACTCGCTACCATTTGTTACATCAGCTTTCATTGGTCAATAAAAATCTTTAAACCAATCAAAAGCGGTGAGACAACACAGCGATTTAAAGGTTGACGTGTGCGTTTTGACATGTGTAATGTTTATTGTCAATTTAATAGTTGAGTAAACATCGATTATTAAGCGGATTATTTGGTTGCAAATTGATTGCAAATTGCATTTCTCGCGTGTCCAGATGTTTATTGAATGCAGACTGGGTTACGATTCAGAAAAAACAAATATGGTGGTCTAAAATAAGGAGATATTTTTCATTTTCGCCACTCACGATTTTTCTTCGCCACTTTGATCGAAGTTTCGCCAAATGGCTCGAGTGGCGAACGACAGCATGGGCCCTGATCCAGGTTTTCCGCTGCAGATCACCAAATTTGTACTTGGTGAAAAAAAAACGTTAGTGGCAAAAAAAGTCTTCCCTGGCGAATATTTCTGACAGGAAGACGTCTCAAACTGTCAATATAATTGATGCTTGCACAATAGCCAATCATCTGCACAGTACCGCCCTTCATGTGGGCGGAGCAAAGACTAACGCAAACTTGTTGCCGATAAGTAATGGAGGCATTTATTTAATTTCTCAGTCAGATAGTCTGTACAATAAATTACCTTATTACCTTAGGACGTCCAATTATCAGTAGTAAATTATGACTGAAATCAAAGAATAAACGTTTGCGCCGAGAAATTGTCTTTATATAATCAGAACAATTTTAGAAATGTTGTAAAGTATTTTATTTTCTTTGCAAAATTCTCAGCCATTTTTCACAGTAGAATCGAATAACAATAGCTCAATGCTTAAATTTGTCTGGTAAATAAAAGCTTTTTATTGTTTAATATTTAGAATTTAAGAACATCATAAATTGTTAGTGGTTATACTTATAGGGCACTTTTTTGAGGCCGATTCAAAGATATATTTCCCCTATTTTGACAAAAAATTCCCCTAAAAATGTTGACAAAAACTTGAAGATTTTATAAATGAACTGGTAGCCTGTTTGGAAAACATAACTTTCTATCAATAAAAGCATTTCTTGTGCATTTGCCTATGTAATCTTACTCCTAGTCAATTTTTTTAACGTCAGTGTTCCCACTCAGTATTTTTTTCAAGGGTATACTTACCCCCTGGACACAAAAAGAAGGGGTAAATCTCAAATTTTGGGGGTATGAAAATTATATGATAGACAAGCGGCGACCGTTTAAATTTTTTACAACCCGCGGCAACCACTTGTTATGAAACCGTTTCGGGTACTTTTTCCGACTTTTAACACTACTCGTAGTTGTTTCAGTACTTGGGCACTTTCAAAAAAAATGGCTAAAATTGTGACATTGGGGGTTGAAAATTAAGTATTGTGGATATTAATTTTAGTAATTCTAGCAAGATCAAGATATATTGAAATTGATAAAACCAAATTTCTACAAGGAAAAAAGAAGTAATTTTTTTTCAATTTCAATTTTTGTGTAGGAAATTGCAACAAAAAGTACAAATGAATACACACAAAGGGGCCATGTCTCTGTGCTCTAGAATGGCATAATTGCCCTACCTTCTTTCTGTATTTCATTAAAATATATGTTAATGCTTTGAAAGAAACAAGATTTTAAAGTTCCAACTTCCTCCAAATAATTATTTTTGTCATTTTTGTGTTCAATAAGGCCATTTTTTCTAACATGTGATGCCAAAAGTTTTCAAAAAAAATTTCTTTAGGTGAAATGCTAGAAAAGATATACTAAAAATTCAATAACAGCCTTTTCTAAAAAAAATATGGAAAATTTTGTGTAAATCTGACGATGTTTAGCATTGAAAATAAGGACTTACGTAAACCACCTTTTTCAGTGTAATTTCTTACACTCCTTACAAAAAATAATGTGTTCAGTATTTTATTTAGCAGCTTTTTCCTTTGTCTTGGAAAGTGTTTCATTATCATGAACATGGAAAGTAGTAAAGCATTCATCATTACAATTGTTTATATAAGGAGTTAAACATTCTTACTCTGTTTTTTAATTGATTATTCATACACTACCGGACTGTTAAACTGAAAACTAAACTAAAGTTGTCCACAAAACAAGACTAAATTAGTTTTTAGAAAGAGCAAGCACTCTAGTTGAATAAAACTTGAAAGTTGACTTCTTTTCAGCAGTTTTAAACAAAGTTTGACTTTTTATACTCTGTTACAGACTTCAACAACTTTTTCTTACACTCCTTACCAAATACTTTTATACTTTGTTAGTTAAGACTTCGAACTAATCACACATAGATTAACAGGAATATTTCTACCAATTATTTACTACAGCAAATTTTCAGTTATTCTATGTTTATTTGTTGGATTGTATTACAAGCACTTTTTATGTTCACATGTACAATGTACTTTGTGTGAGACCAAAGTGGCCACATGTTACATTTAAAGTATATTTCATGATACATCTTATAATTATGAAGTTCAGCAAGTAATATTTATGATAGAGTCTGTAGTACATGATTAAACAACTAATGATTTTCTTTCAGCCAAAAATGATAACATTACTTTTAGAACAACTAGAACTTCCCAAAATCTTACACTCCTTACATACACAAATTGGATATAATTTATAGCAAAAGGAGAACATTTCTGTGGCATTTAGATTGTAAAAAACATGTATTTGTACAAACAGCATGTATATTATAATAGCTATCACTGTGTGTGTAACATCAATTGAATTATTTGAGAGCTATGACAACCAAATAATCTCTATCTAGCATGGTACCCATTTTTACATGCTTGCTTTAATACAGCTCAAAATAACGACAGACAACATGTTACTTTATGTAATCAATGTTCAGAAAGCTCAAAACCAAAATAAGAACAGTTCATAACAGGAAACAGAAACAGTAGAATGCAATCAAATGACTGCTTTTACTGCCTATCATGCAGTTTATTGTGTTTGGTATACTCTTACAAGAATGACTTAGTTCTTGTTTCAACTTTCATCTTGGTGAAGCATTTTGGATTATGAGTGACAGTTTCAGCCCATTCATTTAGATTTATTGAAAATACTTTATTAACTGCCTAAGCTGCCTTCCTTACACAGAATTGCTTGGTCACTGATAGGTTTTTTTCTTTTGTTAACCCTAGCCAAAGGCAGAGAGATATTGTTTTGATGTTTTCATCCATCCTTCTGTCCCTCACACAAGTTTTTCATTCTGGAGCCATATATTGGTTCTCACCAGTTGGTAAGATTTTATTGAAACTTGGCGGGAATGTATTGTTAGGTAGGGGAATGCACAATCCAGCTAATTACAGCAGAGCTATGGCCCTTTGTTACTTTAAAATAGCCATTTTATAAAGATATTTTTTCTGGAGCTGTATCTTGGTACTGACTGGTTTCCTTGAAACTTTGTATGAATATAATCATGTATGGCTGGGCAAAGGATGCACACCAAAGTACTGCTACATTCTGTTATGAGTTATGGCTCTTTGTTATTTTCAAATAGCTGTTTTACACATGCATTTTTGCCATCCATAATTATCTTGGTTAGTGCATGGTTTGTTAAATTTTGTTTAAACTTGGCAGGAATGCAAACAATGATTGATGACTACCAATACCATCAGCTTATTTATAGCAGAGTTATGGACCTTTGTTACTTTCAAATAGCTATTTTATGTATAGGCAGTTTTTGCCAATATAAACATTTGAATTGCTACAACTACTTCGGGGAGCACACACTGGTTCCAACAATGTTCTTGTTTGTAATATTAGACATTGCCCTGTTATTAATCATTATTTATCATACAATTTAACCTTTTACAATAGTTTTCTTTTATACAGTTTTCTTATATTTCTTGTATTTTTTTAGATCTGATAATTATGATAAAAATTATATAGATTCATACAGAGGAAGTTCAAAACCAATCAAATGGTTGATGCAGCCATCACATTATAATGAGTTTGTACATGAGCTTGAATTCAGCACCCTTTTGCTATATACATGTACACAGTATTTTATTATCTATGCAATCTCTTCTTAATCAAAAGTAATTATAAATATGTTTAAGAAAGAGCCCAAATGAGCAGAATTAATGCAAATATTGATATGATGTATGAAATCATGTTCATGCACAACATTACAGTTTCGGTGTGGCTCATTACAATATAATGTAAGGAGTGTAAGATTTTAACGTTTTTACAAAATTATATTCAAGCACTAACATGAATTAAAATTGTATTTTATTGTACTCTCTGAATCAAGAATCATTGATTAAACTAAGCTTCTTCTAAAAGACTTTGTGCTAAATCATTACTATTCATAAAATTATGCAAGCTTACAAATTAAGTAATTATATATATTTAAAGTTTTGTCTTAAATTATGCCTTCTTCAATATTTACAATATTCAAATAGGTTCTGCTAAGGCCCAGTAGGCAAAACTGGAATGACCTACAGAGGTTTCTAGAAAATAGATACAGAAATACAAGGTCACAAGCATTTAGGAAATAAATCTTACACTCCTTACATTTCAAAAAGACACCTGTAAATCACAAGCGTAATTTGTATGTATTTGATTGACCTTTCATGGAAACTTTATGAACAAATGTACTTAAAAATAGGTGAAGGATTTATTCCTTTTAATGAATTGCAAAGATGGGTGCTGTTCAAGTCAAAATCTTACACTCCTTACTTTTTGGGGTCATGTAACACATCTGGCCATTATACTTTTGCAAACCGTTATATTTTAAAATGTACAACTTACATGAACTGAATAGTCTTATATCTATATCCAGACTACTTTAAACCAACAAATCATAAAGTATTGAATAAGCTGTATTCTTTCCTTTAACAAACATGTGTCATTTCTGTCAATTTTTTCTTGATGGGGTGCCTTTTTGTAAAGATGTTGGGGGAACGTAACATTAATCTAAATAAACTGAGTTTAGGATTTGAGTAAAGTCAGTACTATGAGGTTTTACTTGCAGTTACTTCTTTTAGGCTTCATACAAAATTAAACTGTCACTGTAATCTTGAACTTTAATGATCAATCAAAATGTCACACAAAAAGTCTTACACTCCTGACAATTTGAGCGCAAAATTATTAATATTTTTTTTATTTGAAGGCCTATCTCGATGAAAATTGGACACAGTGAATTTATTTTCAAAACTCATATATTACTGCTAAAACATCAAAATTGCTGTTCATATTTAAAGAATTAGAGGACTTTTAAAAAATTAGCCATTTTTTTTGAAAGTGCCCACTTGTGGATTGTAACTCTTCATATTGTTGTTGGGCATCATTATTTTATTCGCCGAATGCTTTGTGTGCCACATTTTTGCAGACGAAGCCCGGATCATTAGATTGGTCACACTTAAAAAGTGCTAATATTAATTCCCAGAGCATTCAAATATGAAACCCGTGTACATTTCATGACGTCAATGGTAAATCACCAGCAGTTATGCCGACCGATTGGCCGAGAAAGTAGAATTTCCATGATCTATTTTTAGAACATACTGAGGGATTCCAGCTGAACCTATTTGTCCTCGGCATTTTCGTACGCGTGCGATCTTGCACGTGGTGAAAATTATTTGCGCGATATTTATTTTTATTGCGTGATTTACGTAATAATTTACGAGAGTGGGAACACTGAACGTCCTGCAAAAAGTATGCATACAAGATTTAAGTGTTCCCTGTGCCCTAATGTCACCTGCAGCAATACTTTGTTGTTTACTGATCTGTATATAAAGACCTCATCATAAAGGTATTTTATGTTTACAAAAATAAATATATTCGCCACCGAGGATTATTTTTCACCAAAGAAATTATTTGACAAATTTGCAGTTGAAACCCTGCAAGTATGCAAACAGGAAGGGCTTACTTGGAACATTGTCTACATTTAGTAACTATAAAAGGCACTTTTTGTTACTCAGTTTTTTTACTATGAAAAAAATCCGTTTCAAACAAACTTTGATTACTGTTGTCTAAAAATAATTTGCTTCTGACGTGTTCTTTCATCATCCTACGATATTCATAAATTCTTGAGCACACTTAATCAAATAATTTTCAAAATGTACAAAATTATAAACCTAAAGTATAGAGTCCGGTACATTTGGTGTGCTTCATAAAAATTGCCTGCATCAATACATTTTTGACATTTTGCTAGAACTCTCGGCACGCCGGCAGCCATTTTGGTTCTACGAAATAAAAAACGAAATGATACGTAATATTGACGAAACGGACAAACGGAATGGACTAAATTGAAGACAAAATGCACCTAATATTTATTATTCTTCATGGTTTCAGCACATATCACATATAACACAAAAGAATAAATAAATACTGGTTGGGGACCGCCAAACCCGGACGACCATCAAACCGGACACTTCTTAAAACGCGTGAATATTTTGTTAATATTTACAATCATATGGTGTTGATCAAACAGACACTTGATTTCCATCAACAAAGTGCAACAACAACAGTTTAATGTAACTATTTGACCAGAAATCTCACCATTTATTTTGTCAGTCACTGAAAGCATGCTTACATATTCGGGGGGAATTGGAAAGTGACAGACTGTGCATGCACAATGTTTCTGTGAGGCCCAGCAAAAGAAATCACAAAATCACAAGTTAAACCTTTTATTATGATATTTCATTAATGTGTTGAATGATTGAAACATTTTACACAATTTAAAAGCTAACATCACAATTAAATAAATCTATTTAAACTACATGTCCGGAAACATGGTACAGTTGGTCAATAAAATATAGCAATTTGGTAACCCCACAGCCGGGCCTCAAAAATGTGATTGATTTAGTCTTATGAGTTAACATGTTAGCTTTTCGTTTCGGAGAAGAACCTAACTTTCTACTGGTAAAATTTTGATTGCTAGATACAAAAATTGTCAGAGTTATCGCAAAATATGTTTGAAAAGTGTCCGGTTGTAGGACTCTAGCCAGTACATATAAAATTGCAGGTGACGCATAGAGAGGGTTTGGTAAAAATTTGAGCATACTCCAGATAATTATTCTATCTATCTATCTATACTGCAACACCCTCTTTCGAGTATTATGTAGTGCAGGTGCGTGTCTGTGCAAGAGTTTAAAAGAAGAAATGTAAAGGAGAATAAAAGTAATACTATACAAGTATTTGTGAGAGTTGAAATAAAAAGTTGATAGTGTTAGTTAAGAAGAGAAATTATACAGCTAAAACAGATAAAAACAATATTTTCATTTTAAACGTGGTGGGGAAGAGTGGTCACTCCCTGTCTAAATTGGTCCAGGGTAGGGACCTGCACAAGTTCAGATGGCAGTGAGTTCCAGAGGACTATAGTTGCTGGAAAAAAGGAATATTTGTAATAGTTACATGGAGTGAGTATCTGCCTGAAAGAAAGAGGATGTGAGTGTCGGGTGAGACGGAGGGAGGGCTGAACATAAGCGGGTACGGGCACTGCAACCAGTCCATGCACAATCTTGTAAAACATTAGGAGTCTGGCATCAGATCTCCTATTTTCCAGGGAACGCCAACCTAACTTATCTAACATATGGGAGACACTGCTGTATGTAGAATAGTCCTTAGTAACCCATCGCGCAGCTCTGCGCTGGACCATTTCAACTTTGTGGATGTTCTGCTGAGTGTAAGGACACCAGACAGAACTGGCATATTCAAGCTGGCGTCTAACCAGGGTTTTGTATGCAAATTCCCTTAAGCTTGAATTTTTAGAAGGGATATTTCTTTTAAGAAAGTTTAGGGTCTTACTAGCCTTAGAGGTAACCTGATTTACATGTTTGTTCCAGTTCAGATCAGAGGAGAAAGTGACACCCAGGTACTTTGCATCATTGACATTTTCTAGGACTTGGCCATGGAGTGAATATACTGACTTAAATGGGTGTTTTGACTTGGTGATATTTAGCACCGTACACTTAGAGGGGTTGAACTCCATGTCCCATTTACTTTCCCATAGCTGTAACCTGTCAAGGTCTTGTTGTAAGATCCTTTCTTGGGAATTGTTATTGACGGCGATATAAACAGCAGTGTCATCGGCAAATAACCGGACCTGTGAAACTAAATTTCAGGCAGGTCATTTATATATAACAGAAAGAGAAGGGGACCTAGGACAGAGCCTTGGGGAACGCCAGATGTTACAGGGACCTCATCTGACGTTTCCCCATCTACTATAACGGACTGGCGGCGACCTATCAAGAATGATTTGACCCATTGCAATGTGTTGCCTTGGACGCCGTGTTGATGTTGTTTGTATAAGAGTTTGAGATGGTTAACCTTATCGAATGCTTTCGAGAAATCTAAAAGGACTAAATCAGTCTGATGGCCTTGCATTAAGTTTCTTGAAAGGTCTTCTACGAGTTCTAGCAGCTGAGTTTCACATGACCTTTTTTCTCTAAACCCATGTTGTAAGTCGTAGAGAATGCTGTTAACCTGGAAATGTTTTGTTATGTTGGATGCTACTATGTGCTCAAGTAATTTACAGAGGACACAGGTGAGGGATATAGGTCTATAGTTGGCAGGATTGCCCTTATCTCCCTTTTTATAGAGTGGGGTGACATTTGCTTTTGACCAGTCTGCTGGGATGATTCCTGTATCAAGGGATTTTTGGAATAGGTTATTATTTAATTGTAAGATACAACATTTTTTTTAGCTTGTTCTGAAACCAAAAGATAACCCTGTAAGTCATAGAATGGCCAATTTCCAAAGGGGTCCATGGTAAATATATTGTCAAAATAAATGGAATGAAAAATTAGAATTTGAAATGTATAAGAATGAAATAGAATATGCCCAGATATACTAAACGTTAAAGGGACATACCCTATAACTGATGTCAACTAAATAACCTCCAAAACATGAATAATAGAATCTTTGGAAGTATTAAAACTTAACATAAGAGTTTCAGCCATGCATTCCAAGTCATTATCGATAAAATCAGCGGTTTAAAATAAACTGCAGTACCGTAAACCATTCAGTAATCAAGGTAGAGTTGTTGTTGTACAATTAATGGGTGGATGCGATTTATTACACTTACAGAACGCCTCTATATTGATTAACTGTGGTAAAATGAGGCATTTTTCGCCATAGGTTCTTCTTTGAAATTGTATTTATTTATCATTTTACGTTCATTGAATGTAACATCTATGTTTCGAGGATATAATCTGCTAGATGTAGGGAGTGCCCCTTATATATCAGTATAATATTCTAACCACAATTAACGAACTAAATAAATACAGTTCGGACTAGAATTGGGCAGTACTAATAGATTCTGGCTATCTGAATACCTGTTGCAGATGAATTCCTTAACATCACATTTGTACTTCCATAATTTATTAATACCTTTTATGCTGTCAGGAAGAGTGTTTTATTCCTTAAAACCACACTATTTAAACGATTGAATGCCAACAATTCTACTTTGCTTTGGCAAGACAAACATAAAAAGAGCTTGATCTAGTGCTTAGTCTAGAATTGTTTATAACTAAATCAAATATTTCAGACATATAATCTGGACAAGCTTTATAAAATACTTCATGCATGTGAATCAGTCTTAGAGGCTGCGTTTTTGGTATGTGGCATTCCCTGTTTGATATTATTTTTGTTTTTTTTTAACTATCTATCTCTGTATTCGATGCCAAACATATCAAGATATTTAAAGTCTGACACTGACAAGCTAGTTAATGATCATAAACTTTGATAAATCTTATGATTATTATTTCATTTTGTAGAACTTGAAGTATCTTTTTAGTCATACACTCAAGCCTTCATACTAAGAATAGTCAAAGTGACACTGTATTAGAGCTGAACATAATAACTTTCTTGGTTTGAAGTTAAGACTTTTAGCATGTCTGTATAAGAAACTTAATCTAGAGTTAACTTTGATACGATATTTTTTCATAGTTAATTCCCGTGATAAAAAGTGTCAATATGTAAACCCAGATATTGTACAGATTTACTTGCTAATAACATGACCATGCATAATTACTATTTGAAAGAACCAACTGTTTAAAGCTTTCTTATGGGACCAAACAGAATACTTTCTGTACAGCATACATTAACACTACAACCTGTATTTTTTTAAATAGTTACAGTTGAATAATTAATCTATTTATCTTTTTATTTCACACTTGCTAAGCATATAGCTTCCTCTTTTCATTTTTATTCTGTTCTTTTGCCCTCACCACGTTTTAAGTGTATGTTTGATTGATTTAATTGTACGTTTCTTTTTGTAAAATTGAATGATATTACAAAGTGGACTTTGATTTTTTACAAAACGTTACGAGCTTGTCTAAAATTTGTGGTGTATTTTGATTGTCAGGAAGATTGAGGACGCAGCAGGTGTTAAAGTAATTCACAATCTCCGTGTCCATAGAGTGCTCCCTTGATCAACGTAATTTATCGTCATTGTGATATAACTAAATCTAGCTGTCTTTGTGATGTATAGTTGTAGTTTTAAAAACATTTATTTATTCATTGATTCACAATTTTAATTTTCAAGTTTAGAAGTACATTATATTGCTTCCCAGACTCATAAATACATCATTTAATTGTATGTAGAAGTTTCTCGAATAGGTAAGGGCAATGTCCCCATTTTCTGATCTGATGTCACTAAGTTTCATGTTTAAGCCAGTCTAACAGTTTAGAAATAACGATCGCTTATCTGTTAAGTCTTTGAATGGTCCAAACAAATCAACTGCAGTTAAACCTGTAGTCAGCAATCCATAAAAAAGAAATGCAAAAGCTGAAATTCGCTCTAAAGAATTTAAACTCTCAAAATGGTAGGAGGGCTAACAAAAATTGAAGGCAAACAGATTAAAAGTGTATCTAAGGAAATATTTAACTAGAAGAAGAAATAAATTTTAATATCATATTTGAATTCAATAAAGAATTTACACAAAAGAACGATAAATCATTGTCAAGTAACTATCGACTTGTCCCACTGACCTGCACATACTGTGATTAAGCACATTATTTGTTCACATCTAGACGGAAACAATATACCGAGTATACATTAAGAAAACATCATAGCTTTGGAACTCAACTTACAATAGTGATAAATGATTATGCTTATTTATTAAACTGTACCAAACAAGTGGACATTTTCATACTCGACTTCGAAAAAGCTTTTGATACGGTGCCACACGAACTCTTGAAATCAAAATTAAAGAAATAAGGAGTAAAATCAGTCATTTTTAACTGCATTGACTCTTTCTTAATCAATCGAAAACAACAAGTTGGGGTCAACACCGAAACATCTGATTTATCAACAGTCCAGTCAGGAGTCCCATGGTGCATGGTACTTTGACCGACACTATTCCTAATCCATATAAACGACATATCAGAACACATCTCGCTTCACATAAGATTATTCGCCGATGACTGCGTTTGGTACCGCAAAAATGCTTTCGGAAGAGGATTGATTTGAACTCCAAAATGATATTAATCAACTAGGGCAATCGGTCCATAAATGATTCTAACCTGTTAAGTGTTATATGATGCCTGTGTCAAGGAAAACATCAACACTTCACAGCCAATATACACTCAAGAATACTCCATTGGAACTGTTAAAATCGATTAAATACATTTATTTATAGAAATGAGTTAAACTGGAATAAAAACAAAAATAATATCAAACAGGGAATGCCACGTACCATAAACGCATTATAGAAACTTGTAATTTAAGGCTTATAGAACTCTTGATTTACTGAAAAGAAACCTACACGCATGTTCACAAGACGTCAAATTACAAGCTTATACAGGATATATTAGAATACGCTTGTTCAGTATGTAATCCCAACCAGTTATACATCCAATACTTTTTGGAAGCTGTTCAAAAACATTCAGATTCATTACTTCGAACCATTACTATGATCCAGGAAAAAAACAAAAATAATATCAAACAGGGAATGCCACGTACCAAAAACGCAGCCTCCCCAAAACGACACACACACACGCACGCACGCACGCACGCACGCACGCACGCACGCACACACACACGTCATGATGGCTGCAAGTTTGGAAAAGTTTAACGTATAATCTCTAAATGTGAGGAGAAAACAGAGTTGGCTTATTATCTTCTGCAATGGTTAGAAAATTAATTCATAATATGATAAAACTCCTTAAATAAATGACTTAAAAAGTCTTATAAATTGTATTGACACAATGAACAACACAAGCAGAGAAGATAATATAACAATGCTACAAAGAGAAAAAATAATGCAACACAAGGGGGGAAAATGAACATAAGAGCAAAACGAAAAATAGTAATACAACACAGGGGACGAACAAAACAAAGATAATGAATATAAGAACAATCTGCCATGCATGCAGCCCGTGTACTTTGTTGTTTATTTTCTATTTGTTTTGTTTGTCATTTATTTTCTGCAAGCATTACATTTACAATTATTACCCTTCCAATTTGACGTTAAACTTTTGAATTGATTAAAACTATTTCATTGCCTAAAAGATTCGGGAAGAGAGTTCCATAGTACAGGGGCTGAATACCTGAAATAGTTCTTACCAGCTCTAGTTGTTTTCACTTGTGGTACCTGCACTAGATTTGAATACCGAAAGTTATAATTTATCCCCCCGCCGAAGGCAAAGGGGATATTAGAAATGCTCTTCGTCCGTCCGTCCGTCCGTCCGTCCATCCGTGCGTCCGTCCCAATTTTGTCCGGAGCATAACTCCAAAAGTACTTGAGCCATTTTCTTCAAACTTCATACACTGACAGAGCACATTGGGAGGAAGTGCAGTGTGTAAGAACAATAACTCTACCTTGCCTACTTTTAGAGTTATTCCCCTTTTATCAGATTTACTTGAAAAACTTTGTCCGGAGCATAACTCCAAAAGTACTTGAGGGATTTTCTTCAAACTTAATACACTGACATAGCACATTGGTAGAAAGTGCAGTGTGCAAGAAAAATAACTCTACCTTGCCTACTTTTAGAGTTATTCCCCTTTATCAGATTTACTCTAAAAGTTTTGTCCAGAGCATAACTCCAAAAGTACTTGAGGGATTTACTTCAAACTTAATACACTGACATAGCACACTGGTAGAAAGTGCAGTGTGCAAGAACAATAACTCTACCTTGCCTACTTTTAGAGTTATTCCCCTTTATCAGATTTACTTGTCCGAAGCATAACTCCAAAAGTACTTGAGCGATTTTCTTCAAACTTAATACACTGACATAGCACATTGGTAGAAAGTGCAGTGTGCAAGAACAATAACTCTACCTTGCCTACTTTTAGAGTTATTCCCCTTTATCAGATTTACTTGTCCGAGGTATAACTCCAAAAGTACTTGAGGGATTTACTTCAAACTTAATACACTGACATAGCACATTGGTAGGAAGTGAAGTATGCGAGAACAATAACTCTACCTTGCCTACTTTTAGAGTTATTCCCCGTTATCAGATTTACTTGTCCGAGGCATAACTCCAAAAGTACTTGAGAGATTTTCTTCAAACTTAATACACTGACGTAGCACATTGGTAGGAAGTGAAGTTTGCGAGAACAATAACTCTACCTTGCCTACTTTTAGAGTTATTCCCCTTTATCAGATTTACTTTAAAAGTTTTGTCCAGAGCATAACTCCAAAAGTACTTGAGGGATTTTCTTCAAACTTAATACACTGACATAGCACATTGGTAGGAAGTGCAGTGTGTAAACACAATAACTCTACCTTGCCTACTTTTAGAGTTATTCCCCTTTATCAGATTTACTTGAAAAACTTTGTCCGGAGCATAACTCCAAAAGTTCTTGAGGGATTTTCTTCAAACTTAATACACTGACATAGCACATTGGTAGGAAGTGCAGTGTGCAAGAACAATAACTCTACCTTGTCTACTTTTAGTCAAATAGAAAAATATCATACCTATACTGATAATGAACATTAATATAATTTTGCAAACCTTCTCTTCATTGCCTTATTCTTTTTCCACTTACTTGAAAACTGTACTCAGCATGACCATAACTATACGGCTTTTTAAGGATTTCCTCTCACCAAGTAAAATGTATGAAAGTACAACCTTCAGGTATCTTTTTCCTGGCGGGGGGATTAACCATGTGTAACATGGCTCTTGTTGTTATTTTGCTTTTGTTTTAGATCAGACAGGACATGAGGGGCAACATTATTAAATATCATAAAAGTTTCTAATATCAATGTTCTCATACGCCTTATATGGAGGGTTGGAATTTTTGCCATTGATAGATGATCACTGTACGAGGAGTGGTGATCATTATAAACAAATGTACGTCCTCTTTCCTGTATTTTTTCCCATTATTTGAGAACTGCTATCTGAACAGAAGTGCCAAGATGGTGGGCAAAAATTGATGTTGGAAAATTAAAGTATGAAAAATAGTTAACCTGTTCAGTTTATCTAAATTTTTACCAATACGTTTTAAAATGTTTAATTGTTGGTCTGCTTTCTTGCAGATATTTCCTATTTGGAATTCAAAAGATAACTTAAAATCAATACCAATTCGTTTTTTGAAATTTCAATATGAACATATAGTGTAGCGGTGCCGTGTAACCGACCTTTTCAATCGATTTCTGCAAATTCCTACCTAGATTTTTGCTAACATTTTCATTCTAGCCTTTAGTTTTATATTAATGAATAAGAAAGTCAATTTTTTTGAAAAATATTTTTGTCAACAGTAACTGCGAGCAAGCAGCTTTAACAATTTCTTCGCATGAGAAACTTGTTCCGCCAAAACTAAATACGGGTGATTTGCTGTTTGTTATACCCCCGAAACGAAGTTTAGGGGGCATATAGGAGTTACCAGGTGGTTGGTCGGGCGGTCGGTCGTTCCGTTGCATTTTCCTTGTCCGGAGCATAACTTGAAAACTACTGGTTGGAATTCAATACAACTTCATACAATGGTCCAGCACAATGAGAGGAAGTGCAGTGTACAAGAACCATAACTATATCTTATAGTTTTCTTCCCCATTGCTATAGCCTGAAATTTGGTGCATTGAAAGATAATGTATTGTCATCGGCATAGTTGTAAAGTTAACCTCTTTTTATGAAATAGAATATAATCGTTAATGAAAACATTGAAATGAAAAGGGCCTAAAATTGATCCTTGAGGAACACCTTTCTTTATATTAGCCCAAGAACTAAAAACATTTTCAATTTTAATCTACTGTTTTCTGTTACTTAAATATCATTCAAAAAGATCAACTGAAAGTTTACTTTAACCATAAGAAGATAACTTGCAGAGGAGAATATTATGGGGTAAGCAATCAAATGCTTTAGATAAATCCGTTAAAATAGCGGCTATATATTCATTCCTGTCAAGGGCTAATTTCCAATCCGCCAGGAGTTTTAGAAGAGTGGGCTGACACTCATGACCTTTTCCAAATGCACATAAAAAACTGTCAAAGATATTTTCGAATTGCTGTAAAATAACTTTTTCGATTTTTTTTGAAGCCATTGGTAAAATACTAACTGGCCTGTATAATTTGATTTCAACGTTGTATCATTTTTCTTATGTAGAGGTGTTACTTGAGTTTGTTTAAGCCTGTTTGGAAATTTAATTACTGCTGTCTATAGAAAGATTTATTAAATCTGTAATTGATGAATTTAAGGATGGTTTACTTAATTTGAGCAACTTTGCTGAAATTTTGACTGCACCTGTAGCTTTTTGTAAATTAAAATTGTCTATTATTCTAGAAACTGTTTTTTCATTGGTATATGAGTTAATATATATATAAGTTAAACATGTTCTCACCACCATAATTCTTTTTTTTAAATTTTACTTACGCTTTGGTGGTCATGGGCGTCAAACGTATACTCTCTACCTATACACTTAACTGATATTAGAAACGCAAAGATTTCCCCTATTGAACCTTTTTTGAAAATGACGCTATTGTTTTTATTTCTATTTAAGTCATTTTTGCGATGAATAATTGAAACATTTACAAGAATTCAATTTTGTATTGTTTTTGTTGTGTATAATATTTGAAACACGATAACACTGTTAAAATAAATATTTTGCCACTTTTGCGTTTCTATACCTGTTGAGTGTACTCTCTGCTACATTTACAAAAAAACATTAAACGTACATTTCTGAAGCATCTGAATAATTTTAGACTGAGAGTTGCAAGATTGTTTTGGCATGTATGGTTTCATTATATGCCAAATATCATAAGGATTTACATCCGCCTATACATATTTCTTGAAAATAAGCTTATTAACAAAACTTCTACTTTTCCTATCCAGTAATGTTCTCAATTTTTGGAGGTTTTATGATTCAATGATGTAAATTCAGTTTTATGCTCAATACGTTATCCAGAGTTATAGGAATTATGTTAACCCTGCGAATACATTCATCAAGGGGTCACCGAAGAGTACGCAATCGAGATCAAGAGCGTCCGCAGTTTAGAACTATCCGCTGATCCATTTCCCGTTGACGCTTTCATTTCTTTTTGTTTGCGAGTCAAGCCGTGTTGACATAATTTTACCGGATTTTTTTGGTGAGTTCATTGATATTCTACCATCATGAGACAAGTAAATATATTAAAGATAATCAGACAAACATATTTATTTGATCGGCGAATAGTTTAAATTGTAGTATCATAATTAAATATGAATTTAAAACATTTCTGGCAGATACTACGTGGGTTTCGAACTCGAGTAAACTCGACCACAGTTTGGGAAGGTGTGAAATTTCACTAAATTTGTGAAGTTTAGAGTGTCTGTCAACAATTATGCACTAGAACTATGCTAGTCTCATTATATATAGTCCCAAGTTTTCCATCAAAATTACTTTGAAAAGTCATCGAGTACACGAATCCCTAATCCCTTAGCCTAATTAATTTGGCGTTTCAGTGTGACCCCTTTATTACACCACACCTAATTTTAATGTGCTCCATAATAAGCAGAAAGTGTAGTTTCGATATTGGGTACAACCGGCTCATAATACACAATTTACCTACTTCAAAAACAATTTTCCACTCCAAAATACTCGGAGAAAAGCGAAGTCCCGCGATCGAAATTTTCACTCCAAAAGGCCGCGAAGTCACTCCATTCAATGTAGTCATTTTCGCTTTTTCTCTGAGTTACGCGAAGTCATGTTTTTTCTACTCACTCCACACTTCGCGTTTTTTGCATAGGCAGTGACTAGAGTTACGGTACCGTAACTCTAGCCTCCGAGTCTAGAGTTACGGAAGTTCCGTATCTCTAGAAAATCCTATGAGGATTGGCTAGAGTTACGGAATTTTATAAAGGCATATTTATGTTGCTTTAAATATGCCTGTTAATGTATTGTAAACTTAAATATTTCACTAGTAATAGTGAATAAACCGATCTGTCGGCAAATGCAGCGACTTCATAGCCGCCATTTTGGTAATACATAATACATTGGCGGAAATGTAGTTGTTATCTTCGTCTTTACTTGAGCGTTCCACTGTACTTGGACAATTATTTCACATTTTCTGCAAAGCATGATAGAAGTTAAGTAAAATATGTTGTTGACATATGTTGTTTTTGTATTTAATTGTCTGACTACATCTAAGCCGCACCACGAGAAAGCACTCAGATCGTGACAAAAAAAATTATTTTTTTTAATTGTGATCGATTTTTTTCTTTACGTTTTTCGTGCTCTTAGAATTCTAATATTTTTCTCTTCTTTATCTTACTATTGTGTTATTAACGTTGTTTGTAGACAGAGAACACATAAATATGTGCAAGAGTATACAGCATGACAATGATAGTTCCGATATTAGCAATATATTAAGTATAACCAAAATGGCGCCTGTAAAATTGTCGTATATGCAACAGATCAGTTTATGCACGAATAGTGTAAAATATTTAAGTTTACAACACATTATCATGCATATATTAAAGCAATATAGTATATTATATACATACCTTTATAAACGTCCGTAACTCTAGCCTTTCCTCATAGTCATAGGGTTTTGCTAGAGATACGGAACTTCCCTAACTCTAGACTCGGAGGCTAGAGTTACGGTACCGTAACTCTAGCCAATGCCTTTTGCATAATCCTGCAAGCCTGTACTGTACATGTAACAGTTAATTCTCTTTGATGTCATTCATTCTGTATGTCTTATGTGGCTATTTTTAGGCTTATGTGGCCAAAAAGTACAATATAGAGAGAGAAAAAGAATAGCCACACAACTGCAAATTTCTATTTCATCCGCCTGTCTGTCCATATGTAGACTGAATCTTGTGGACACTAGATCTCCAAAACATCTGGTCAGAATTTGATGATACGTTACAGAAGTGATAAGTACCATGCCTTGTTGTGCATGGTCCAAAAATTAAAGCATTAAATCTTACATAACTTTATATTCAGTGTCAGTGCAGTGTTTTGGGGGTTATTCATCATGGTCAGTGATAGTTCTAGTTGTTTTTGGGACCAGTGGGTCAAAAGTCACAGTTAAGTGACCTAAGTTCTGTTAGCTTTTCCTTGATAACACCCATTCAGCTTTAATCAAACTTGCTCAGAAGGTTCCCTGCGACCTGTACATGATCCCTATTGTTTTTGGGGTCTGTGGGGCAAAGATGGAGGTCACTGTTTTCCCCTCAATGTCTTGAGATCTTTATCATCCACAGTCTTTAAATTTCATAGGATGATTGGTCTTACCAAGAAGGGGATTATTACTGTTTTGGCATAAGTGGGTCAAATGTTAAGGTCACAGTGATCTCTCCCTGGGTGAACTTGCCAAAACTCCTGAAAGGTGCAGGTTGAAGATACAAGGGAATGCGATACCAGACCCTAGCTCTTTTTACCCTTGGTTCTTTAACATATCCTGATGTATAACACTGATACACATGAGACTACCTCTGGGTTTCTAACTGGTTCATCTGGGTGGGAAAGACTGAAAAGCATTTCTGAAATTTCCAGTGCCCTGGCCGGTATTCGAACAAGGGACATCTGGATTAGTAGTCCAGAGTGTTAACATCTCGTCCACCACACCACCCACTCTTCAAACTTCATGGGATGATCGGTCATTCCGCTGTTTGGTCAAGGCTCAAACTTTAATAATCATTTCCACTAATATTTTTAGATGAATTATCAACAACAGCCTTTAAACTTCAGAGCTTGATTGGTCTTACTGGGTAGATGATCCCTGCTGTGTTTGGGGTCAGTGGGTCAAGGTCACAGTGACCTCTGTCAACTTTTCCTTGATAACTTTCCAAAAGATTTACACAAATTTTGCTCAGAAAAGACTGGTCAGTCCAGTAGAGGGATACTGGCCCTAGATACCAGCTTCCGTGTTATACATGTATGTATTAAATAGTTTTGTATGTACAGACATTTATAACTTATAATATATCACTATTTTTGAAAAATAAAGCTTTTTGAATTCATTGTGGTTGTTTTGTTTATTTCCAGTTTTATCACAACACAGTCACTGTCAGTATGAATGAAGATATAGAATCAGCAAGCAACTCGCCAGCTAATGTCACACCAAATTTCAGCAATCCAGGCACTCCAAGATCTGACGCCGGTCTGGAAATGCGCAATACCCCTCCACCTCCACCCCCGCAGGTTCAGACGCAGCGCCCAGTAGCTTCAATAAACCAGCAACAACAGCAGCAACAATTGCTGCTGCAGCATCAGCAGCAGATTCAGCAGTTGCAAAGTCAGAGCAAGTATTCACAGCTTCTGGCTGTGATAGAAGACATGGGTAGGGACATACGACCAACCTACGCTGGAAGCAGAACCTCTGCTGAGCGACTGAAACGTGGCATTGTACATGCAAGAATTTTGGTTCGAGAATGCTTAATGGAGTGTGAAAGAAGTGCGCGAAGTTAATGGTCTACTTATCATATATATAA
This sequence comes from Saxidomus purpurata, assembly GCA_022818135.1. Lineage (NCBI taxonomy): Eukaryota > Metazoa > Mollusca > Bivalvia > Venerida > Veneridae > Saxidomus > Saxidomus purpurata. The sequence goes on from JAFMSR010000002.1 coordinate 43,409,475, forward strand.
AGAAAGTTAAATATTGCTAAAAATTAAAAGAGAAAAGAACATTTGACATGTGCACTTGTACAAAATGTCTGTAACTTGCTGTGGGGATTTTGAAAACAAAAAAGATCTTGCCCATCCAAAGAAGATAAATCTAAACTTAAAGAAAAATAATAGTTGCCAAAAATTTTCATGAATCGTAAATTTAGGCATGTGCATAGCACCGTCTTTAATGAGGAATAGAGTATAAGAAGGAGGACTGTTTAATATTCATTTTTAAAACGTAGCATTTAGTTAATCGCCGTCAAAACATTTAACTATTGACGCATTTTTAAGAAGAGCGTTTCATGCCAGGTTGTCAGAAGTAAAGAATATTGAATGCATACATATGGAAGACCATTTAATATCTGGTTGTGCCACAATTGAAGAAAACTCACAGGGACATAACTGAAAATTATCCAGTGTCACATTCACAAGAACATTGATTGAGATGGTGACAGAGTTAAACCACAAAAGTGAAATCATGCTTATAAATCTAAGACTCTATGAATGCTCAATATTTCTGTGGTCAAGGTTTTGATATATTAACAATGTGTCTATAAAAGGTGCTGGTCACTGGTCAGGACTTCCATGAAGTTTTATAGAAATTGTACTGCTTTATATTTAAACTTTTTTCGATCTTTTTAAGGTACAGTTCATTTAAGATGATGTGACTGTGACACATCAGATGAATCCAATATTATTGTGTAAATTGAACTGTAAAATGCACACAATGCATGGATGAAATCTTTACACGAATAACCTTTTCAATCTGTGATTGTAAACTTCTGTGTACCCATATGATATATCTATGATGTTACTATCATATTATCCTAAATGAACAGTAGAAGCTGAATTAAGCTGCAATTTTGTTCATCAAAATAATAATGATTTTTATATTTCTTATTGAGAGTTTAATGTCAAAAGTATAAACGGAAAGATCATTTTCAATCTTTAAAACTTGAAGCAACTAGTTAGGCAGTCATTGTTTCATCAATTTTCAGCAATTATCATATTGGAAATATAAATGGTGATTATGATTTTTAGCAAACAATAGATGTTAGGATTTTGTAGATTACTAGGATGTTGTGTAACAAAAATTTTATAAATGACATTTTCGGATCTAACTGATTGTTGTAAGTATGAACTAGGTGTTGTAAGTAATTAGTATGAACTACATGTAGGTGTGGTTGATATATGAATATTTAGATTATGGTCTGAGACAGAAGTTAGTTTAGGTTTCATATGAGGTCAATTTTAGTGCTCATGTACCCATTCCATTTATCATCGTTTGTAAAAGATATAACTGAATGAAATAGAAATAAATTGACCTAGATATTTTTATTTGAATGAGTTTCATGATGATCTATTTTCTATTGATCTACTTCATTACTTAAAACGTACAGACTGAAACAAATAATGTTTTTTTCATACTTCTGAGTAAATTGAACAAGTTAAACGAGTTCACGTCTATGAAAATGAATACATGTAGTCTGGACAGTTTGTTAATTTTGTCTGTTTTATTGCTGAATGATTGTATCATTTATTCAAATTAGATACGATGAGAGAGGACATTAAGGGGAAGTGCAGTGCCAAACAACCATAACCCTATATAGCCCTATTTTTTAATTATCTTGATTTATTGAATTTTCTTGTCCAGAGCTCAAAAAGTATTAAAGGGAATTACCTGAAACTTCATACAGTGATAGAGCACAATTACCAAATTTATTCATCCATTCAATGCAGAACTGGTCACTTTGAGCCAAAAACTAGTTCACCAGGTCAAATCATGGAAAAACCTTGTCAGCATTATCGCATCCACATTTTGAACCTAATCATCTTGAAAATTGGTCAAGTTTGAAACTGGCTTAAGATCTGGAACACCAGGTCAGATCATGACAAAGCTGTGAACACTAAAGGCCACTTCTGACACCTTGTCAATGTTACAAAATCCACATTTTGAGCCTAATCATCTTGAAAATTGGTCAAGTTTGAAACTGGGTTAAGATCTGGAACACCAGGTCAGATCATGACAAAGCTGTGAACACTAAAGGCCACTTCTGACACCTTGTCAATGTTACAAAATCCACATTTTGAGCCTAATCTTGAAAATTGGTCAGAATGTTTGTCTTGATGAACTCTAAAGTGGTCAAGATTAAAACTGGGTAACATGGGGCAAAAAAATGGGTCAGCAGGTGCGTTGATCTTGACCTTCTTGACATAGTTTTTTTGGTTTTAAAGCTATGGTAATGAAATTTGGACTGCAAAGACAGTTTTGCAAGCAAATTTTAAACTTGCCATGGTCTGATCTTGATTATGACCTTTTGACCTACCGGTACTTTCTTGTCTTTTGGAGCAATAGTATTCAGGTGAACAATATTGGGCCATAATTGCCCTCTTGTAATTGCTAAAATTAGCTTCAGTATCGTATTATTTTCAAAGCTAATTGCAGTTTACACAAAGCCGAAAACTTAGTAAATGCTTGAAAACATGTAAAAGGTGCATTATGCCAAGTTACTTCTCTAAAATAAATGTAATAGAAAGAATTGAATCTCTATTTTTGAATACATTGTAGGATAGTCAAAAAAAGATTTTAACTGATTTTCTCTATATTCAATGTGAATAAAACAGTGATACAGATGCATATATTTCTGTTATGAACTTTCGTAATGTTCATTATTCAAGTAGTATATATCAGTGATTATGCCTTTTTAGCTTGACTATTCGAAGAACATGGAGAGCTATTACAGTCACTTGTGCCTCGGCGGTAGCGTCGGCGTTGCAGCTTTGGTTAAAGATTTGCCTGCTTGGTACTGTCATGCACATATCTCAGTAACCACCTATGATATTGACTTGAAACTTCGTTAATGTCTTTAGGGGTGTCACACAGTCAAGTCAGATAACTCTTATATAGATTTAATACAAAATCTGGTTAAAATTTTGTATGCAAAGTACTATTATGCATATACATGTATGAGATATGTATCTCAGTAACCACTTATGATATTGACTTGAAACTTCAATTATGCCTTTAGGGGTGTCACACAGTCAAGTCAGATAACTCTTGTTTAAATTTAGTGCAAATAATGGCCCTTGTTTGACTTTGAAAATTTGGTTAAAGTTTTGCATGCAAGGTACTATGCTATCATGCACATATATTAAACAATTAATTTACCAAATATCAAATATATAGCGATAGATTTTGACTTTTGTTATGATTCAACTTTCCTAGTTTATACTTAAGAGTCAGCAGAATTTTGTTTTGCTGTTATACTGAAAAAGTTTTGTTTTATTAGCAAGCACCCACAATAGTCAAGCTTGCTGTCTTATGGACAGCTCTTGTTAAAAGTTATGATGGTCACTTTGAAGGGTAATTTCACTTTAAAAGTGTTAGATAGGTCACTTTGATCCATTGATGTTTACAAGTGTAAAAGTCCAGGCATGTGCTGGTGGCTTTATTTAGACGAACCAATCTGAACCAATTTAGGTTCATACATTATGCAGTAATACATGTAAAATGCAGTTATGCTATAATAAATTATAACTTGCATTTTGGAAAAATTTTATGAAGCAAAATTGCCATGTTTCCTATTGGATAAGTTACAGCCCTTTGCAACAGTCAAAATGTGTTCATTTTACTATGAAAACTGAATTGAAATTGAAAAATTCTTCTGAAAACATTGTTCTTAAGCTTGCAACTGATAAGAACAATTTTGTCAGTTAATAGGTAATCTTTTATGCCCCCAAAGGAGGGCATACTAAATCGCACCGTCTGTATGTCTGTCCTTGCCAAAAAAGAGGGGTTTAAGTGGCTGTCATCAGGTAACAGTAAATTCTCTATGATATCATTCATTCCGTTTTGGTTAAGTTGCTATTTTATGGCTTAATAGAACAATAAAGCCACACAACACAATTTTTTGTACGTATGACCAGTATTCCATTTTTCATGTCCGGACTGTACATTTGTCAAGTGTGAAGGGATTTTCAACTAATGTGACACAAATTTTCAGCACATTAACACAATGTGTCACATGCAAGACCCATGTCACTAGGTCAAGGCCACCCTTAGAGTTTAAAGGTAAATGAATCTTGTATATATGCACACATTTGGATGGTAACTCTGTCATGCATTGAACAATTTTAAAATAGCTTGGCACAAATGTTAGCACATCAAGACGAAGTCACACTTTGAGTTTAAAGGTCATGGAATACCGTATACATGGTAACTCTGTCATGCATGGAAAGATTTTAAAATTTCATGGCACATTTGTTGAGCACATGGAGATGATGCATCACATGCAAGTCCCATGTCTTTACTTTGATGGTCAAGGTCACACTTAGAGGTCAGAGGTTTTAGAATCCTGTACATATGCACATGCTTATGTCCAGATTTGTAACTCTGTTATACATTGAAAGATATTAAACTGAATTGGAAAAAAATGTTCAGCACATGGTCAAGGTCACACATTGTGGGATACCACTTTGATAGCGTTCATCACTTATGAGGGACAGCTGTTTTATTTGAAAGTTTACAAACTTTCTAAACAGTATTTACTCACCAACAATATGAGTCTGGGAATGTTTAAATTTTAAAGAGACAAAAAGTTGAGATGAAAAATTCAGGTAATCAGTTGAAGGTCTTCATAACGTTCCTGTATTTACTCTGTCACCAGGTTGAGAGAATGGCCAGTGTCACACACCAGAGTATTGATACAGTTCACAGTGCGGACTCTGTGGAATGGTGCCCAGTATCAGACTTTCACCATCTAATGTTGTGTGGAACCTACCAGCTGGAAGAGGCAAAGCAGGTACAAACATTCTGATAAGTTGCAATATTATGCACTACACCAGCTCAATATAAAAGTTGATAGCAGTAGAATTTTATGCTACCTGTCACCCATTTAAATATGGTACACTTGCAGCCTTAGATTTGGTTGATGTCGGCTTAAGCCTTGCAATTTTGATCTGTGATCCTTCTGTATACTGGTAGTTAAAGTAAAAAAGGGGACACATTGGTACCAAGAAATAGATAACAGTGTCCCTACTGCAGTATTTCTCTCTGTTTCATGATTTATCAAGCTATCTGTCCCATGTCCCAAGCACAGACTAGTGCAAGTTATGTAAAAACAAGCACTAAGTATGTTCCAAGTAATGCATATCAGTGTCCTTCTGCAGTATTTCTCTCTGTTTCATGAATTATGGAGTTATCTGTCCTTTGTCCCAAGCACAGACTAGTGCTAGTAATGTAAAAACAAGCACTAAGCATGTTGTACCAAGAAAAAGGTAACAGTGTCTGTTCTGCAGTGTACCTCTCTGTGTCGTGTATTCTGTCCCTTGTCCAAAGCACTAAGTATGTTCCAAGTAGTGGGTAACAGTATCCTTCTGCAGTATTTCTCTCTATTTCATGAATAATGAAGTTATATGTCCCTTGTCTGAAGCACAGACTAGTGCTAGTAATGTATATCCAAGCACTTAGCTTGTACCAAGAAATAGGTAACAGTGTCTGTTCTGCAGTGTTCACCCCTGTGCCATGTATTCTTAAGTAATCTGTCCCTAGTCCAAAGCACAGGCTAGTGCTAGTAATGTAAAAACAAGCACTAAGTATGTACCAAGAAATAGGTAACATTTTCTGTTCTGCAGTGTTCCGCCCTGTTTCATGAATTATGAAGTTATCTGTTCCTTGTCCCAAGCACAGACTAGTGCTAGTAATGTAAAAACAAGCACTAAGTATGTACCAAGAAAAAGGTAACAGTGTCTGTTCTGCAGTCTTTCTCCTTTTTTTAATGAATTCTGAAGTTATATGTCCCTTGTCCCAAGCACAGACTAGTGCTAGTAATTTAAAAAAAATGTGCTATGCATGTACCAAGAAATAGGTAACAGTGTCCTCTCTGCAGTGTCCCTATCTGTTCCATGTATTCCAACATATCTGTCCCTTCTCCCAAGCACAGACTAGTGCTAGTAATGTATAAACAAGCACAAGTATATAACAAGAAATAGGTAACAGTGTCCCTCCTGTAGTCATCCTCCCTGTGTAATGTATTCTGAAGTTATCTGTCCCTTGTCCCAAGCACAAACAAGTGCTAGTAATGTATAAACAAGCACTAAGTTTGTACCAAGAAATAGGTAACACTGTCCGCCCTGTAATCCTCCCTGTACCATGTATTCTTGAGTTATCTGCCCTTTGTCCCAAGCACAGACTAGTGCTAGTAATGTATAAACAAGCACTTAATGTGTACCAAGAAATAGGTAACAGTGTCCTTCCTGTAGACCTCCTCCCTGTTCCATGTATTCTGAAGTAATCTGTACCTTGTCCCTAGCACAGAATAGTGCTAGTAATGTATAAACAAGCACTAATATCTACCAAGAAATAGATAACAGTGTCCTCCCTGTAGGCTTTCTCCCTGTGTCATGTACTCTGAAGTTGTCTGTCCCTTGTCCCAAGCACCGACTAGTGCTAGTTATGTATAAACAAGCACTAAGTATGTACTAAGAAATAATAACAGTGTCCTCCCTGTAATCTTTCTCCCTGTGCCATATATTCTGCAGTTATCTGTCCCTTTTCCCAAGCACAGACTAGTGCTAGTAATGTATAAAAGAACTAAGTATGTACCAAGAAATATGCAACAGTATCCCTCCTGAAGTCATCCTCCTTGTGCCATGTATTGTGAAGTTATCTGTCCCTTGTCCTAAGCAGACTAGTGCTAGTAATGTATATACAAGCACTTAGTATGTACCAAAAAATAGGTAACAGTTTTTGCCTGTAGTCATCATCCCTATGCCATGTACAGTTAAACTTCGTTCGCTCGAACTCGAAGGGACCGCCGATTTTAGTTCGAGGGATCGGTAGTTCGAGCCATCAAGGTTCGTCATTCATGGGTTGTTATAATGTAGAAACTTGAATATGATACCCAATTTAACCCATGTTTCCCAAAATAAGTGCGTATTATACACCAAGCTTGAACCTCAGACAATATGTTCCAGCATGAAAAAATGGTTAAATCAACGAAATTCAGTTAAATTATTGCATTTGTTTTGACTACCTCCTTTTTGAAGAGCTCTTGGCGAGTGGGTCTAAAACCCGATTTCTGATTCCGGTATACCCTATGTTCTTAAACGAAAGACATTTCAAAACGTTTTATATCATTGGAAAGATCATAAAACAAAAACTTTATTCACTATAATTTCCAATTAATGTTAGAATAAAAGTTGATAAAATCTCTGACATATAACTTCTACTATTTTTCTTAATGTTCTTAACGGCAACATGCCGTTCTGAAAAATCCGTCACTCATTAAAAATTATATCAGTTTCGTGGAAAAAAACCTTAAATGTATGCCAACTACTACTAATATGTATCAACATTGTAAAAGAAATTTAGATTACCTCTAATTGCTCATTTACCGAGGTGTTAAAACATGCGCCGTTTAACAACGCCGGTCTGTTAATGTCTGAAGTACAATTGTTTGCCCGATAATTGAGACTGTCACCTTTTATTGTTCGAGCAAAAGGATGTGAATGACAGTGAAATTGATCTGAAGGGACCGCCAGAGAGGTTCGAGAGATCGAGGTTCGAGGTTTCGGAGGTGGAACAATATGATTTATATAGAGATTTTGCCGGGACCGTCGGCCGAGTTCGAGCGATCGGTTGTATTCGAGCGAATGAAGTTCGAGCGAACGAAGTTTAACTGTATATTGAAGTTATCTGTCTCTTGTCCCAAGCACCAACTAGTGCTAGTAATGTATAAACAAGCACCAAGTATGTACCAAGAAATAGGGAACAGTGTCTTTCCTCTACTCATCTTCCCTGTGTCATGTATTCTGAAGTTATCTGTCCCTTGTCCCAAGCACAGACTAGTGCTAGTAATGTATAAACAAGCACTCAGTATGTACCAAGAAATAGGTCAGTGTCTTTCCTGTAGTCATCCTCCCTGTGTCATATATTCTGAAGTTATCTGTCCCTTGTCCCAAGCACAGACTAGTGCTAGTAATGTATAAACAAGCATTAAGTATGTACAAAGAAATAGGTAACAGTGTCTTTCCTGTAGTCATCCTCCATGTGTCATGTACTCTGAAGTTGTCTGTCCCTTGTCCCAAGCACAGACTAATGCTAGTAATGTATAAACAAGCGCCGAGTATGTACCAAGAAATAGGTAACAGTGTCTTTCCTCTAGTCATCCTCCCTGTGTCATGTATTCTCAAGTTATCTGTCCCTTGTCCCAAGCACAGACTAGTGCTAGTAATGTATAAACAAGCACTAAGTATGTACCAAGAAATAGGTAACAGTGTCTTTCTCCTAGTCATCCTCCCTGTGTCATGTATTCTGAAGTAATCTGTCCCTTGTCCCAAGCACAGACTAGTGCTAGTAATGTATAAACAAGCACTAAGTCTGTACCAAGAAATAGATAACAGTGTCTTTCCTCTAGTCATCATCACTGTGTCCTGTATTCTGAAGTAATCTGTACCTTGTCCCAAGCACAGACTAGTGCTAGTAATGTATAAACAAGCACTAAGTATGTACCAAGAAATAGTTAACAGTGTCTTCCCTGTAATCATCCTCCCTGTGCCATTGTACTACGAAATAGGTAACAGTGTCTTTCCTCTACTCATCCTCCCTGTGTCATGTATTCTGAAGTTATCTGTCCCTTGTCCCAAGCACAGACTAGTGCTAGTAATGTATAAACAAGCACTAAATATGTACCAAGAAATAGGTAACAGTGTCTCTCCTGTAGTCATCCTCCATGTGTCATGTATTCTGAAGTTATCTGTCCCTTGTTCCAAGCACAGACTTGTGCTAGTAATATATAAACAAGCACTAAGTATGTACCAAGAAATAGGTAAGAAGGTCTTTCCTGTAGTCATCCTGCCTGTGTTATGTATTCTGAAGTTATCTGTCCCTTGTCCAAAGCACAGACTAGTGCTAGTAATGTATAAACAAGCACTAAGTATGTACCAAGAAAAAGGTAACAGTGTCTTTCCTATAATCATCCTCCCTGTGCCATTGTACTACGAAATAGGTAATAGTGTCGTTCCTCTACTCATCCTCCCTGTCTCATGTATTCTGAAGTTATCTGTCCCTTGTCCCACGCACTCTAGTGCTAGGAATGTATAAACAAGCACTCAGTATGTACCAAGACATAGGTAATTGTGTCTTTCTTGTAATCATCTTCCCTGTGCCATGTATTTTGAAGTTATCTGTCCCTTGTCCTAAGCACAGACTAGTGCTAGTAATGTATAAACTAGCACTAAGTATGTACCAAGAAATAAGTAACAGTGTCTTTCCTGTAGTCATCCTCCATGTGTCATGTATTCTGAAGTTATCTGTCCCTTGTCCCAAGCACAGACTAGTGCTAGTAATGTATAAACAAGCACTAAGTATGTACCAAGAAATAGGTAACAGTGTATTTCCTCTACTGATCTTCCCTGTGTCATGTATTCTGAAGTTATCTGTCCCTTGTCCAAAGCACAGACTAGTGCTAGGAATGTATAAACAAGCACTCAGTATGTACCAAGACATAGGTAATTGTGTCTTTCTTGTAATCATCTTCCCTGTGCCATGTATTTTGAAGTTATCTGTCCCTTGTCCTAAGCACAGACTAGTGCTAGTAATGTATAAACAAGCACTAAGTATGTACCAAGAAATAGGTAACAGTGTATTTCCTCTACTGATCTTCCCTGTGTCATGTATTCTGAAGTTATCTGTCCCTTGTCCAAAGCACAGACTAGTGCTAGTAATGTATAAACAAGCACTAAGTATGTACCAAGAAATAGGTAACAGTGTCTTTCCTGTAGTCATCCTCCATGTGTCATGTATTCTGAAGTAATATCTCCCTTGTCCCAAGCACAGACTAGTGCTAGTAATGTATAAACAAGCACTAAGTATGTACCAAGAAATAGGTAACGGTGTCTTTCCTGTAGTCGTCCTCCCTGTGTCATGTATTCTGAAGTTATCTGTCCCTTGTCCCAAGCACAGACTAGTGCTAGTAATGTATAAACAAGCACTAAGTATGTACCAAGAAATAGGTAACAGTGTATTTCCTCTACTCATCTTCCCTGTGTCATGTATTCTGAAGTTATCTGTCCCTTGTCCCAAGCACAGACTAGTGCTAGTAATGTATAAACAAGCACTAAGTATGTACCAAGAAATAGGTAACAGTGTCTTTCCTGTAGTCATCCTCCATGTGTCATGTATTCTGAAGTTATCTGTCCCTTGTCCAAAGCACAGACTAGTGTTAGTAATGTATAAACAAGCACTAAGTATGTCATGTATTCTGAAGTTATCTGTCCCTTGTCCCAAGCACAGACTAGTGCTAGTAATGTATAAACAAGCACTAAGTATCTACCAAGAAATAGGTAACAGTGTTTTTCCTGTAGTCATCCTCCATGTATCATGATTGTATTCTGAAGTTATCCGCCCCTTGTCAG